>JAKSZT010053928.1:50846829-50943398 GCA_026826555.1 Tolypeutes matacus | reverse complement strand
AATAATAATAATAATAATAATAATAATAATAATAATAATAATAATAAACAAACAAGAAAAACTCATCACCTCTCAATCTCTCTATGCTTCCCCTGCCAAACATAGCTGCTATTCTGTTTCCATCTCTCTAGTATATTTGTATTTAAATTTAGTAAAAACTGTCATATATATGCAATATCACATATTTGTATTTTACATGAGGTTTCACTGTGTTATATAGTCCCATGTTACATTTTTCAGCTTTCCTTTAGTAATATATGTGACCTCAGACATACCCTTTCAACCACTGTCACGCATATAATAGTGCTACTAGTTACAAACATTATGATGTCTAGTCAACTTTTGAATCTCTGCTTGTTCTCATCAAGCAAAATGCTTATTCCTTCTCCCGTGCTTATTCAAATCCAAACATCTTCAAGCAAATAGTCCTTTCCACCCCCTCAACTTTGTTCAGACCATTCTACTCATTTGGAAATTAATGTTAAAATTTGGAAGTTGCTTAATTGTTCTTTTACACACTTTACAATCAAATTATCACTAAGTCTCCTTTCAAAAGGAGGAATTTATGCTAGGAAAAGGAAGGAATGGAGTAAAAATAGAAGTAAACGAAGAGTCGTTAATGCAAAGTCTCTTGATACATAAAGATCTGGGAAGATAATATTCTACTGTCAGCCCACATTTCTTTGGTGTTAGCAATTCCACAATTCTGTTTGCACACAGGTAACCTGAGACACCAAACCAGAGTATGTTCTTTTTATGATAAAAAGCCAAATAGAAAAGCAAATTTCTAGAATTCTAAGAGTGAGGTCTTTTCAAGCTTGTTAGAGAATGAAAGAGTGTGTCATATGGCTCAATAATTAAAAAAAATTAAAATGCTCCCCTTCCCATCAGTAAATTGTTTCCTTCAGCCACCAGGCTAATCTCTGGTGTCCCGATGAAGATAGGAGATTCTTGTGTCACAAACACAGGCACTAACAATTACAGAGAGAAGGTGGCATGATGACTGTGAAAAGCTTTTTTAATGGTTGAAATTAAAGCACCTACCAGGCCCAGCATTTTCTACCATTTTTCTCTTTTTCTTCATCTTTTTCTTCTTTGATTCTAAATTGGGTGACTGTGTTGTTGCTTCCCCATTGGTTAAGACAGTAGTATTCTTTTGGGATTTTTTAATTTTATCATTTTTCACTGTTTCATTAGACATGTCTCTATTTTGGGTTTCTGACAAGCCCACGTCCATAGACTGTTTTAGGGATTTTTTAACTTTTCCAGCTTCCACAGTTTCTTCAGATGCATCTCCATTTTGGGTTTCTGATAGGCTCACACCTGAGGCCGCTGTTTAAAAACAGAACAAAAGTTATGACAAAGAAGGGAAGGTTTACTTAGAAACACTGGAATTCTAAATGAGAAACCCCATGGTTTTTTATTCCCTTACATGTATACTATTAAAGTAACTTGTAATTTTATGGTGTTCTAGGACAGGAAATGTTTCCTACAAAGAAAAATGCTGAAAAGGGTGAAATTTCTCTTTTGATTTCTTACCTTCAAAAAAACATATCTCTATCCTTAAGGAGTTAAGAGTCTGAGATAGGAAAATTCAGTAAGGTCAAATATTTAAATGGGTAGGATCAAACGAGCAGTTCAAAATTTTAATATTTGGTTTTTGATAAATATATGAATAATTTAAAATACTAAAAAAGACATTTATATCTTATTCACAGAATAATTGCTTCTCATAACCATAACTTCATTCAACCCCAGCTTTCCTAGATGGCAGTGAATTGAGAATTCAGTTGAAGAATTCACTTATTTGTCCCAAAATTTATCACATACAAAGGCCCAAGAATGTGTTACCAAAAGTTTCCCTATTTAGATATAGCAAAAGATAAAATGTAACACCAACTTTTATTCAAATTGTTATGTACACCTACCCTAGAAGTAGTTAGTAACACTGTATTCTTCTATATTCTAGAAATATAAGGAATATAAAAAACACATTTCTAAAACTCAAAAACCACTTGCTTCCTCTAGAATTTCTTTCAATATATTAAACACTGTTGAAAAACAACTGAGGTGAGGTGTAACCTCCAACATTGCTCTCAGGGGTTTAGATCTTATCTGGAACCCAAAATTTTAACATAATTACTTCAAGATCTGTGGTCTGATGTCTGAAGTGAGGACCGCAAATAAGGTTGATAAGAAAGTTGACATTCATGTAAGATCTTTTTCATTCACGTCTTTAGGAAGGATTCAACTACACAGAAGCTTTTAAGGAAATTATAATGTAGGCTTGGGTGTGAACGAGAAGCTTTGCGTCCACATACAGTATACTGTATGTCCACAAGACATACAGAGCTGAAAATCACAAGTGTTGTGGAGATGGGGGGTGGGGGTGAAGAGGTGGTGAGAAAGGGGAGGTGATGGTATCAGTAAAGCTTTGTGTCACTTGAGCTTCTTTGGAAGAAATATGGATGATGTGCAAGTGAGATGCGTGAAGATGACAAAATCCCACATGTCTGGCCAGTAAGACGGGAGGGGAGGAAGATAAGGTGGGAAATCAGAATAGGGAAGGCGGAGGTGGAAAAGGCTGGCCTATCTAGCTGTGAAGTCCTGCTGGAGGCCTAGAATAGGTTTGGAGGCCTCCGAACCTATTCCTGTAAGGAAAAACTGATGCTCAGAAAAGTCAGGGGCAGAAATGGGGCTACACAGCGAATCAGCAATCAGCACGAGACCTGACTTGACGCTCCCTTTTCCGTCTCAACAACTACCCTTGCTTTTGGAGATCTGCCCGCACCACGCAAGAGCCGAGTTGACACCTAAACAATGAGATCCCTGCCGCTCGCTCCCCCACTCCCCTTCTCCCCGCCGGCCGCCCCAGCGCGCCAAGGCCCATGCGTGAGCTTCCTCCACCACTCCAGCCGCGGAAGGTCAGCGCATCTCACCCTGTAGCTTTAGGTTTCGCTGCCGCAATTTTAGATTCCGCTTCTCGATCTTCTTGCGCAGGAGTTTCATCTGTAGGTGAGACATGATGTTCGCGGAGAGGCTTCACCCCACAGCCGCAACCGGGTTCCTCCACTTGCGGGGCTGACGTTACTTCCTTCCGGGTCGCATGTGCGCGTCTAGGCCGATCGGAAGTGATTCCCGGAACGCTCAAGTCCTGCGGAGCGGAAATACTTCTGGGCGCGTGCGCGGCTGTACCTTTGGTGACTGGGTTTTGTATAGCGCCGCCTGGGGGAGCGGATGTCTAATGGTGCACCGGGTTTAAGTTGTGCGGGAGCTGGCAACGCATTAGAGCAATTGATAATCTTGGGGATTTATTAGCAGGAGTCTGGGGAGTATGCGCTTCCCCCAAAGGGAGACTAAAGAGACAAGGTAGGGTGGAGGTTCTTAAGGACTTTCCGTTTTTATGTTATTACACTCTGGATCCTGGACACTCTGGGAAATGGAATAAAACCTGAATTTCATGTATCAATGTTTCCAAACTCATTTAATCGCGTGCCTCAGTGAGAAATACTCTTTCCATACTCCTCAGTACACACTCACATAAATATAACAAAATTTCTCAAAACAATGCCCTTATTCTTGGTTTCACTCTGATATATTTTCCTTCCATTCCATCCTAAATTATTCTATTTTTACTCCATTAAAAATGTTGATTTCTATGCATTTAAATAAATTTTACTACAGTCTTAATGGGTTGGCTGCAGTTTGAAAAACAGAGGTTTACAAATCCTCAGTGGTCACCCATGGACATTTTGGGAGTCTAGGATAAAAATTGCAACCCGGCTAACCAGTAGGTATCTTTTTTTTGGGGGGGGGGGGCTAAGGAGGTAGGCATAGAATGTTTAAATTCAAAAAATAATATTGACATTTAAAAATTGGGAGAGTGCATATAAAATTCATATTTTTCTTCAATGGCAATAAGCAATCAGATTGGCAATGATCAATCTGAGCTGAACCTGAATTAATTTGTTTACATGGAGTGGCAGGGCATGAGCCAGTAGGGATTAGACAAGATCTTGGGGAGGACACTTCAGAGGGAGCTTAAACAGAATGTGAGTGAATTGATTTAGAAATCACATTGAGTTACACTGGAAAACCATGACAAACAAACAAACATACAAATCATGGTGTGTTTAAACTCGGTTGTTAAACATTAGGCAGACTGAGGAATGAGAAAGGATTTTAAACTGATCACACATATGCACACACAAACCTCAATATAAATAAATATGTATATCAGCTTAAATTGATATGTATCAGTTTGAATATATATGTGTGTTCACATGATTACCCACCTGAATTTTGGGTCTGTGACCTTGAAATTCACATCCATTACTCTTAGGTTCAACTAGCATATGTCTTCCACACAGAAAGTGCTCAAAAAGTATTTTGTTGGTGTGATAATGATTTAGAAGTAGTAATGAAGGATACTCCCTTTTTCTAATTTGTGGTGTGATAATGATTTGTGGGTGTGATAATGATTTACTTAGTGATTTAGAAGTAGTAATGAAGGATACTCCCTTTTTCTAAGGCATGACCCTTTTCCAATTAATAATGAGGCTTGGCAGAGTCATTTCCACAAGACCATAAAACCACAGTTTGAGTATGTCCAAGATATTTAGTTCAGGGGAGCTGGTCCCTTATGGTATATGGAAATGCTAAATTTTTGGGATTGATAACCTCCCAAAAGTTGTAGGTTAGCCTACTGATGCCAAATTTTCTGGATTTTTAAACTTTGTATCAACACTCAAAACATTGGAGGTGGGAGTTACTTTAACAGAATGCATTTCCTTGATCAGGTCAGCACTTAACTCTAGCAAACAAACAGGTGTCATTGGGTTGGACTCTCAGAAAATATCGGCCAGGGTTTGGGGACGTAGTAATTAATCATGAACCTTCACAAATCCTCTTGTGCCAACGCTATGAAAGCCTATTCTGGCATCTGGTTGGTATATGTTGAAGTGTTTGAAACTTCTTGCTTGGGTTTCCTGTGGCAGAGGTCTGCTTTCTCAGAATAAGTTCATTCACCAATTATTCACTCATTTAGCAATTGTTTTTTGAGCATTATTTGTGCAAGGTATTGTCTTAAATGCTGGGGATAAAATGGTAGACAAGATAGCTCTGGTTTCAGTGGAGGTCACAAAGTATTGGGGAAGACAGAAAATTAAACAATTATGGTAAACTGTGATAGATGCAGTGAAAAGGGAAGCAGTTGACAGGAACAACATCCTAATCTGTGAATGGGGCTGGGGCTGGAGTCTTTTATTTAACACCCACTGAGCTAGGGGCACACAGTTTTATCTGCCTACTAAACAACTTTAAATTTAATGTGGACCATGCCTTATCCATACCATTCTTTCCCTTTTTATTTGAGATCATTAAACCTTAGACAAGTGTGTGTAAAATAAAAAGCAGGTTTGTGTAATTTCTTTTCATTCAAATGAAGTTCCAGTTCACTGGGAAAAGAAATCAGTCTGTGTTGCCAACACCTTAGAATTGTGAGTCAGACATATGTGACCCACCCTTCTCCAATTGCTGCATTAGAACTCCAGAAGTGATTTTCTAGGAACTCTCAAATGCTATTTTCTACAAGTTGAAGCACTTCTCAGTGTATAGGAACTTAAAAGTGCTATGTTACTGTAAATAAGCAGGATGGTGTTCCCTTCATGTGGCTTGACTTTCCTAGGCCAGACTTTGGGGCTCCATGCATTTCTACATTGTATTAAGCTGATGGCAGGTGCTTAGGGAATGTCTTCTTCAATCGCTGATGGATATGAGAATGAGAGGTCATTTTAGAGACCATCGCCACAATTCACTTCAAGTCGTTATTATTGCAGTCGCCCTAGGAGCTGGAATGAGTGCAGAAGTACCTAGCAGAAACGTCCCTCTCAAGAGGTATATTCATTTATTGCTTTTTGAAAACCACCTTTTCTGTGCCAGGTACTCTCCTGTGTCCAGTGAACAAGACAGGTGAGGTCCTTGTTTTTAGGGAGCTAACAGCCATGAAAGAGGGAGACAGATCTTAAGTAGATAATTGAACAAACAGGTGATTGAACAAGGTAGCTTTACATGGAACTAAATTCTGGGAAGACATTAAAGAAGATAATGTAATAGCGAGGGATAGACAGTGGAGCAGGGGAGCATATTTCTCTATAAGATTAGGGGTTTAGGGTGGGTTTCCCCGGGTGGAAGGAATTTTTGTGGAGATTTTGTGATATGTCAAAGTCAGCCACGCAGATACCTGGGGTCAGAGAAGAGGCTGGCAGAGACCAGCCTTCATATGCTATTAAATAATAAAGGAGAACAAAAGCAGATTTGTAGCTGGATTCTGTTTGCACAGAAAGAGGTATAAGGGCTGGGTGAGGCCTGGGGAGTGAGGCTTGCACACTAATGGGAGTTGGAGGGAGGGTAAAAACTTTAAAAAGACACCTTCCTCTGAGTCTTACAGTCTGTCCACTGATGATGGAATCACAGACTGACTCTTGCTTATCCAATATGTCAGGGAAAGAAGACATCAGACTGGGGATTTATTTTTAAATACACTTTTTTTTTTGTTATGATTTCAGATGTACAGAAAGGTTGCTAAGATAGTACAGAGCATTCCCAAGTAACCTTCTAGCCAGTTTCCACTAATGCTAACAACTTACAGACACGGTTCATTTGTCAAAACTAAAGGCATTACCACTGGTAAATTACTTGTAACTAAACTGCAGACTTTATTCGGATTTCATCATTTTTTTCTATTAATGTCCTTTTCCTGTGCCAGGATCTGAAATCCAGGATACCACGTTGCATTTAGAGACTCTTCTGAAGTTTGACTTTTGCCATTTCCTAAAAAATTTACATGCAAAAATGAATGAGGGGAGTGGCCACCAGGAGGCAGCTGGCGGCTCCCACACCTGAGTTCTCCACATGCCAATTTTATGGGTTCTTTATTTTACACAAGGACAGCCCAAGATATCCCACTTCCATCCCATACTCTGCAGGAGCAGGGTTGGGATTCACATAATAGTCCTTTTATAATAATTTCAACAACCACCCTGTCAACTGAAGTCACAGACGCATGTTAAGGGGCATCACCCAGACCTCCGCCACCCCCACTTCCTTCCGGGGCAGAGCCACAAACACAGGCTAGGTGGCCAGCCTTTGGCCTTCTGCTACCCCTACCTCCTTTTCTATTGTGTGCCCTTCCACAACCTGGGGGAGATGTTAGGTCTAATGAAAATGCCTGGCCTCACCTTAAACCTGAAAACCAGGAACAAGCATCCTCAGATGCTTGCCAGGGCAGGAATTCTCAGTGGCAGGGACCCCTCCCCGCTGAAGTGGATTAAAATCCCCAACAGGATGGATGGGTCTCTTTTCTCTGGCAGGAAGTAAGGAGAGCAGAGCTGTTATCTTTCCACCCTGACCTGGAGCATTTTTCTGCCACCCCAGAAGAACTGCCGTGATGGGACTCCTTCCCCTGTTCTTTTGGACTTTTTGTGTTAAGTGACCAGGAGATGTTCCCTTTCTGGGCTCTTTGTTCTGTATAATAAGAGGATCATTTGCTCAAAGTTTCTGCATGTCCTGAACCTGTCTTCCCCACGACTCAGTGTTGTAGCAAATCGCTCCACAGATTTTGGTGCAAGAAGCAGGGTGCATAGGGAAATACGGAGTGGGCTCTTGGATTCCTTCTGGAGAACACAGGACTCAGGGTTTTGTGGGCTCAATGGAAGGGTCGCCCCCGCCCTCCCAGTGTGCGTAGTGGCGTTGATCCTCGGTGGGGGCACCTAGGGCGTGCCGTCTCCACTCTCTGAGGGACAAGCGGTGATAAATAGGATTTTGAAAATCCTTCCCTGAATGCCAGGGAGTTGGCAAATTGGGCTACCCAGACTGATTCTGAGATTAGTGTGAGACCGGTTGTAATGCAGGCGAGTGCCAGAACTGAAGGTAGGCAGCCAGAGGTGAAAATGAAGGTGCAAGCTTTTAGGGAAAAGGAGAGATGGGATAAGAAAGATAGCCAGGAGAGGACCTCCTGTCCTGGCTGTCCCGGTTTGACCAGCACCCTGTTTAACTAGACTGAGTGGAGAAGCCTCGGCAGCCTCGCGTTCACCCACAGGAGGGACTTAGCCTCTCAGCAGATTCCCATTTTGCAGCCAGACATTGAGGATTTATTAAGAAAGGGGACCGGCGAGTGGGGCTACCAGCTAATTTTGCTCCTCACCCCTGGGCTTCCCTAGGTGACGCAGTCGAGCGAGTGTCTGGTACCCTCCCCACTTGGGGAAGGAGCTCTCATGCTAAGGGAGCGGACGCCCTGTAACGGTCAGGCCCTTGGCCCCATGAGATGGACCGGGGCCCACCTGTGCCCCTAGGGGACTCACTCCTGGAACTCAGGTCCGATTGGAGGAGGAGGAGGAGGAGGAGGAGGAGGCAGAGTTTGTAGATCTCCCACCTTTCCCTAAGACCGGACCTTTTGGGGACAGAAGTCCTTATGACACAGAAGGGAGGGGATGACAAATAGCGTTGGAAGGTTTGGGGCTTTCTTCACGGGTGTGGGGACGAGAGGTTACTGCCACCCTGTGGGTCAATACCTTTGGCCGCCTTTCCACTTCTATGACCCTGTTTCCCACCGGGGAATGCATTGTAGGAGCTGTCGTCCTACACTGGTGCACCCTCCAGCGGTGACTCTGAGGATCTGCTCCCCAATCCCAGCAAATTCTGGGCCATGTATCCCCAGAGCTCCCATCTCCTCACTGCATTGTCTAGCAACGGCAATATCGCCTCCCTGGTGGGGAAAATGCAGTTACTGAACTCATAAAGGAACTTTTATTTGCACATTTCCTCTGCTGCATTATCTCTACCTATAAAGCCTGGCATGGACAGTGGAAAAGACAAGTGGCAGCAGCTGACTATGGACTAGTAGGACTTAAATGCAGAAGTGCCCCCTTTGGCACCTGTGGTTGCAGACATTGTGCTATTTGCATATTGTCCTCATCTTGATATCCTCCCGGCATCCCTATGTCTGGTGACACGGGAAGCAGGTGCTTTCCATGGAGGAACAGAGGAATAGCAGGCCTGCAGGAGATAAAGGTGACCATTTCAGCTGCCCTGCTCTGGGACCAATGGAGCTGGACCTCCATTTGAGCTGCAGGTTTCTGCCACCCACACCCACAACAGCTGGTCCCTCTGGCAGAAGGAGAGAACAACTGGAATTCACAGATGCTTGGGCTTCTGCACTGGGAGGTTACCAGATGCAGCCCTGCACTGCTTTCCCCTTCCTAAGGCAGCTTCTAACGTGCTGTTGGGCCTTGGTGGAAGCAAAGGGCATTGCCAAGAGCTCCCCAGTCCTCCTGAGGCCAGAGATCCACATCATGTCCTGGGTCTTGGGTGGTCAGAGCTCTAACTCAGGCAGGGCCTAGCAACAGAGGCTCATCAAATGGAAGTGGTGCCTTGAGGATGGTGCTAGCCTGGTCCCCCAGGGAGAGACACGCTTGCATGTGTGGGTGGCAGAGTCCCCCTCTTCCCCCAGCAATGATCCTGTTGCAACACCAGAGAAGGGCCCTCCCTCCCTGTGCTGGAGGTCCCCTCCTGGGACCCCACCTCAAGGATGCCCCACCAGATGCTCAGCACTGGCTCATTGATGGATCGGTCAAGCTAAAGCCATCTGGCATCCATTGGGAAGCAGCCGCTGTTTCCCTTGTCTCAGGCAGACTATATATCAGCTCTGGCACTGGAAAAAGTTCCCAATGGGCTTAACCACAAGCAGTCCTCTTAGCCCTGGAACATTTGGATCCAAGCAACCCTGTGCATCTGTTTACTGGCTCATGGGCCATCGCAATGACTTAGCAGTCTGGTCAGGTTCATGGAGGGAATGTGATTGGAGAATGAAAGTTTCCCCATTGTGGGGAAGGGGCCTTTGGAAACACTTGGTAGCATGGAAGGACACAATCTGTTACTCATGCTGATATGCAGCAAGGGCTGGTGTCACAGTGAACAGTCATGGGACACCTTTGAGGAGTCTTGACACCTCCCATCTATCAGGGAAGGGTGGAAGTGGGCCAGAAAATACAGATAAGACTCTCAGATCAATGGGAAAGAGGTGACGTTATAGCTCAGGGAAAGGGGCTGACAGGGTGGCCTAAAAAACGAAAAAGTAATTGCAAATGGGAGAAGTGTCTCCCACAGGTAGTGGTTGTACAACTATCCGGGCAGGACTGGTTACTGCTCCCTGCTTTTGTTTTCCTACAGATTTAACCTGGCAGTGACCTGGAAGGAAGAAACATTTGTCCAGCTGAGTCAGGTCATCATGGTGGCAGGGAACCTGACCGACGGCTGGAACTGCCATCTGATCCCTCTCTCACCTTTTTGACAAGCTTGGATGAGCATGCAAGGAACTGATCTTCCCTTCTTTATGTTTGGACTGACACCGGAAAATCCCTGAGACAAGGCTAACTACATGGCCATTGGCTGTGCTTTCTTCTTCTGCAACCTGTCGAGTTGCAGCAACTCTCGATGTCTTGAAACTGGTGAATGGCTCAGACATCCTTCCAGTTTGTTCACCAGTGAACATATGTCAGCCACCTTGGCTGGCATTGCTGAGTTCACTGCACAAGCTCTTCAGGCTCAGCAAAAATCATCGGACTCCCCAGCCAAAGAAGTGTCTGATGATCGCATTGCTGTAGACTCCCTCCTAGTCCATCGTGGAGGCGTATGTGCTATTGCTAACACCTCCTGCCAGACATGGCTTAATACCTCAGGGGAGGAGGCACAGGACAGAACTAAAATCCAGTGGCAAGCCCACCGGCTGCAAAGTGTACAAGCAGATGCCACGTGGAACCTCTTCCGCTGTCTCTCAGTGAGCCAAGGGAGTCTGGATGCAACCATCGCTTCTGACAGGCCTGATCTCCCTGCTTGGAGTCTTGGTTTGCTTAAGTGAAACTCTCCTAATGTGCTGCAGCTGCTGGTGTTTGCAAACCAAACTGTTAACGTTGGTGAAGGTGATGGGCCAGTAGGCTGAACGAACGCACCTTCACCTCTGTGTCCGAGAGGGGAGATGGGCTTATCTGTAAAAAAAAATAATGCGAAGGAGTAGGGAAGACTGGTTGAAAGGGCATGGGGTGGGCAGTTAGGGAAGTCACAGACATCTCTTAAGTGTCATTTTCCCAGACCGCTCCCACCCCCACCTCCTTCTGGGAAAGTCACAAATACACACTAGGAGGCCATCCTCTGGCTTGTGCTACCCCCACCTCCTTTTCTATTGTGTGCCCTTCCACAACCTGGGGGAGACTCTGGGTCTAATGGAAAGGCCACGCCACACCTTAAACCCAGAAACTGGGAACAGGCAGCCCCAGATCCTTGTCAGGGCAGGAATTCTCAGTGGCATGCCCCCTGAGGTGGATTAAAAATCCCCGCTCAAACTGGGTGGATGGGTCTTTCTTCCTCAGCATGAACTGGGCGAGCTGTTGTCTATCGACCCCGACCCGGAGCAGTTTTTGGCCACCCCGGGAGACTGGCTGAATTGAGCTTTTTCCTCTGCTCTTTTGACTCTGTGTACTAAGTAAGTGACGAGGAGATAAGCCCTTTCTGGACTCTTTATTCCATACATTAAAGGGATCTTTTGCTGAAAGTTTCTGTTGTGCCCCAAACTTGAATTGACATGATGCACTGTTGTAGCAACTCACTCCACAAGTACCTTAAAGATTTTTGAAAATGCACTCCTTTTGGAGACGGTGCTTAGGGAAGCAGCTGCTCCACCTTCAAACTCCAACTGGCTATTATGCTGTAGTGGAAAGAAGACTGATCTCGGGGTCAGTAGCAATCTGGACCCTCCACCAACTCATTTTATGCTCTTTATCAAACCAACTATCCTGTGCTATACCTGCCATTGTCTGTGTCTTAACTTCTCAGCTAAATTTTACCTCCTAAGGACAGGAACATTCTCATTTATCTTTAGAGGCCACACACAATCAGGGTTTTCTATCCATTCTCACTCCTTCTTTCAAACCAGTATCTATGACGTGTTGGGTGATTGGCGAGGTGCCTGAGGAAAAATATGGAAAAAATTAACAATAGTTTTTACCTGCAACATGCTCGCACTTTGGTGGCATCAGAGGCATCTTCATTCACGTTTAGACTTCCAGCCCCCAGTACAGACATTGGCATTTAGGAGACCCTCAGTAAAGGTTCAGCACTCTGTTCAATTTTATATTAACAAGTTGTCTACTTAGTACGTCATTTTTATGGCTTGTTTTTGCAAATAGCAGTCTGATTCATTAGCATAAGACTTCTTGGGACCAGGGACTTCAAGTTTTGTGCTTGTTCCCCACCCATCCCCCCAGGTGGCTTCCTTGTCTGCCTGCTTGTTGTTTTGCTTGTTGTTTGCATTCGTTGTTTTTTTTTTTTTTTTTCCTCATTGTCTGTTCGCTGTCTGTTTTTTCTTTAGGAGGCACCAGGAACCGTACCCAGGACCTCCCATGTGGGAGGCGGGTGCTCAACTGCTTGAGCCACATCTGCTCTCTGTGCTTGATTTTATTGTCTGTAAAATGGGGATGATATTGACAACTGCCTCAAAGGGCTGTTGAGAGAATGAACTGAGTCTACATGTCAAGTGCTTAAAACAGTCTTTATCACATGGTGATATTTCACTAAGTATTGGTTAGTATTTTGGGGTGTTTTTCTGGTTTGCTATTTTGTGTCTGTAAAGTTTTTTTTTTTTTTTTTTTTTTAATTTATTTCATTTATTTCTCCCCATCCCCTCATTGTTTTTGTACTTGCTGTGTCTATTCGTCTTCCTTGTTTCTCTAGGAGGCACCAAGAACTGAACCCAGGACCTCTGATGTAGGAGGGAGGTGCCTAATTGTTTGAGCCACCTCCACTCCCTGCTTTGCTGTGTCACTCATGTTTTAATTCTTGTGTTTCTTATTGCATTGTCTTGTTGCATCAGCTCGCCGTGCCTGATTGTCGTGCCAGCTTGCTGTCTTTTTTAGAGGTGCCAGGAACTGAACCAGGGACCTCCCATGTGGTAGACGGGAGCCCAATCACTTGAGCCACATCCGCTTCCCTCTGTAAAGTTTTATGTGGACAAAGTAGCCAGGGAGCTCATCAAAGATGTGCTCCTTGGGGTATATGCTCTTATGTCCTGGGGAGCATGTCTTCTTACATTTGTCTTCCCAGAATGCAGTGCGGTGCCTAGCACACATTTGGTTCTCAATAGGAAATGAATTAATAAATTAAAGTGCTCTCGGTTCTGCTTTAATCCTTAGCTATGGGCATGCACTTTTTTTTTTTTTTTTAATAATTTTTATTTTTATTTTTTAAAAGATACTGAGATTACATAAATGTTACATAAAAAATATAGGGATTACCATATGCCCCACTCCCCACACCTCCACACCCTCCCACATAAACATCTTTCATTAGTGTGGCGCATTCATTGCAACTGATAAACGCATACTGGGGGCATGTGCTCTTTGGCGCATACATCAGAGGTGCACAACTCAGATCTTGGCTTGACATTCTCCAGAGGGCCGGGGGAAAATGAACCCTCTTAAAAAGAGAGAGGGATGTGGCTCAAGTGACTGAGCACCCACCTCCCACATGCGAGGTCCCAGGTTCGGTTTCTGGTGCCTCCTTAAGAAACAAAAACAAACAAGCAAAACAAACGATCAAACCAACTCAGGGAAGCTGATGTGGCTCAGTGGTAGAAGCTCTGGCTTCCCGCACACAAGGTCCCAGGTTCAATCCCTGGCCCCCCCGTACCTCAAAAAAAAAAAAAAAAAAAAAAAAGAAAAAGGAGACAGATTTTAAACCATAAGGTTCCAAGGACCTGTTTTACCAAATCACCTCTCCACAGATGTCACCATCTACTTAGAAAACTTCATATAGCCTTGTAGTCAGAGCATACTTCCATGTTTTTCTACTTGAAGTAACATTAGCACTGCAGATTTTCCTACTTGCTGTCAAGGCTAGCAAGTAGGGTCAACTGAATAATGAGCAGATAAATCAAACCTTCAGATGCTGCCTCTAGCTCATAATTTATAGACTGACAGGTTCATAATCCTTAAAGTAATAATTTTCCCCAGGATAGAGAATTTTTCTATAATAAGCTACTTTAAAAAAACAAACAAACACATAAAGGCTCCTAACAAAAGGATTACAATATCTTTTCCTTCAATAAAGTTCACCTCAATCTTTTACACCTATTCAGCAACAAATAAAAATGTTTTAAAAGTCATGAGAATGGATTAATTCAAACACACAAAGAGAAATATGAGCTGAAGTACAGACTTAGCATATTCTTTTCAGTTAATATAGTAACTTATGTCCAAGAAATCATCCAGAAATGTGCATTGGCCTCTAAAAGTGACTATGACTGTGGGCTTAAAATTTCTAGTCCACAGTTAGTTCCTTTACCAATGTCTGAAAAATACATCCACAATTGCTCACATTCATCACTGTATCTGAGGTCTTGAGAATTTGGACTTTTTGTGATTGAAACAATATATATGACCATACTATTTTTAATAGGACTCAGAATTGGACAAATATATCCTTTCAAAGTTATTGTGACTCATAGTTCTCTGTTATGACCCTTCATGGAAACTTAAGTACTAAAATTAAGATAATTGGTATATTTGGTAAAAGGGAAAAAGTATTGTGACATTTATAATGAAAAACAAGTCTCCCACCCCAAGTCTTCATGCCAGTGGTAATTTTCTTTAGATTTCATCTGGTGGATATCGGCATGTTTCTAAGTAACTAATGTATTACTATATCTTGATTTAAAATTTTTAGGCTTTTTTTTTTTTTTTTTTTAACATTCTGTAATGATCACAAGCTTTTACCTGTTTTACATGGACTCTCCCCTTAGTCCTTCCTAATACACTTAAGCTACTGTTTTTTTTTTTTAATTAAAGTTTATTATTCATACATGAACATACATAAACAATTTAAGTGTATAGTGCTGTACATACAAAACAAACATGCATAACATCAAACAGGGCTCCCATACATTCCCCACCACCAACACCTTGCGTTGTTGTGAAACAATTGTTATAAAGTATGAAAGAGCATCATCAAAACATTACTACTAACTAGAGTCACTATCTTATATTTGGTGTATTTTTCCCCCAAACCCACTCAGTTATTAACACCCTGTATTAGTATTATATACTAGTTATGGTTCATGAGAGAATGTTCTCATATTTGTTCTGTTAACCACAGTCCATCATCCATTACAGGATTCATTGTGTTATACAGTCCCAGGCTTTGTACAATCCATTCAAAGTGTACACTCAGTGGCTCTGAGAAACGACATAGAACTGCCATATGATCCAGAAATCTTGTTACTAGGAATATGATACTTAAAAAAAAAAAAAAAAAAAGATTTATTTATTTATTTTTTTAAATCCCCCCCTTCCCCAGATGGTTCTCTTGTCTGTCTGCTCATTGTTTGCTTGCCTTCCCCAGGAGGCAGTGGGAACCGAAACCAGGACCTCCAACATGGGAGGCGAATGCCCAATGGCCTGAGCCACATCTGCTCCCCATGGGCTGTGGTATCTATTGGCTTGTGGCATCTGCTCATTTAGGCGTCTGTTCACTGCAGCGGGTGCGGCATCTGCTCGTCTTCTTTAGGAAACACTGGGACCTGAACTTGGGGCTTCCCATGTGGTAGGCAGGCATCCAACTGATTGGACCACATCCACTTCCCTGCTACTGTTTTTAATTATTAATTCATGCTTACTTATCATACTCATGTAAATATTCACCACAGAGGCAAATAGCTTTTTATCTTTCTCAGAAAATCTAATTGCCTTGTTTTCCACTTAAATCATTTCTTATCTAACCTACTTTTAATTTTAAAAAGATGTCATAAGAATGGAATTATCTTTTTCCCCAGAGCCTTCTGGAAGTTTGTATCCTACTGTTTCAGTTTTTCTGTTTGCTCTTTGAACCAGTTTGCTCAACAAATTGGAGCAGATTCATAGGCTTGATAAATAGTTCCTCCTAAATCATGAGATATGTACTGGGAGGAGAAATTTAAACATATATCATTTATAATGAGGAAGATTTTAAGATCTGATACCAAAAGTGTTTGTCTTTTTATCTCGTGTGGCTTGCACTAGAACAAGCCCTCTCTTATTCCATCACGACTCAGCACGCTTCTGGCTAGTCTTCAAAGTGTTTTGTAAGTTGAGGTAATGTGGCTGCTCTTTTTAGGCCCAATTGTAATCCCATGTGAAATAAAGCATACATTTTCTGGCGCCTAATTGCCCTAGCCACTCACATTACTTAATAACTAGAAAGGCAATAAATTGAACCAGAAGCTATTTGATACCTCTTCCAGGTGTTTTTTTAATGACAAACTTGTATTCTGGTCCTTTGACCATATTTGAAGGCCTTATTTTAAGAATTACTTCTATCACCCCCAAACAGGAGGTTTGGTACTTACCTTGTGTTGCTGGAAATGAAAGGGCAAGCTCAATCTTGTCATTCTTAAGGAAGAAGGAAAGGCATTAAATTTAATAAGGGTACATGTCAACTCTAATCAAGGCAATATTCCTCGCTGGCTGCCCTGGATGCCACTCAGGGCCTGTTCTGATGCAATCTCATAGCCGTGCATAGAATTATACCACTAGAGCAATAGCGTCCTATCATTTGCTCACCAAAATCGATTGAGTCCCCGCCTAGCTGGCCCTGTGCTAAGCACTAGGGATGCAATGGGGAGCACAAGCCAGACACAGTCACTGTTCTCGTGGCACTCAGTCTGAGAAGGTATCAGACAGTAATCGAATATTGACACAGTGACTGTTTCCTTACGAAGGAACAGCAGGGCTCTGTGAGTGTATGTGGTGTGGGTAAGAAATGCTGTTATCCACTTCTCAAGTGAGGCAGTACTGCCACCCAGGAGGAATTTTGGAAATTTGTGGGGGCATTTCATTTGCCTGTATAAATGCTTGGAGGATTTTAGTGGGAGAGAAACGTGGCGATAGATATCCAAGGGTTCACAGAGCAGTCCTGTACACGAAGAATTGTCTCACTTCCCATATCACTTTCAAATACCCTTCTGGATACTCATGTGTTTAATTATCTGAGCTTGGACACGGTCTCCATTTTACAAACAAATGCAAAGTTGTCTTTGTATGGGCTTAACATATACTGAATTTCCCAAGAATTTTCGAAACCTCAGTGTATTTTGAGGGAAGATTGGGTTTTATTTCGTTTGAAACTTTTAGAAAATCATGTCATAGATGGCAAAGCTGCTGAAGGTATTTGAGTCACCAACACAGCAAACCTGTATTGGTCTGCATCTGGGGCTCTTTCACTCACAGCGATTCTATGTGTGGGTTCAATTGTGTGCTTACTTTATTGGATCTTTTCTTCTAGTCATTACTAAGCATTTACATATTTGAAATGCATATTCTTTAAATTATAATTTACTTTCCTTTTATTTCTCCTTTATATTACAGTTTGGGTACTCCATTGATTGCTTTTTAAGTTTGTATATAGGGATGTTATATGATCTATAGATTTCATTCTAGGAAGATAAAAGGAGACATTACAAAATATTTTTTATAAAAAAGAGGTGTTAGGTATCACGGAGTTGAAAAGCCCAAGTGTATAACAAAGAACTTTCCAGAACAGGTAATACCTCACCTGAGGGCTGACTGAAGAGCTGGGGTTAACTAAGCAAAGACAGTGGGTAAGTGGAGGGGTAGGGATGGTGTGCAGTATCAGACAATATGGATGAGGACTTTGTGGGGGGTAGAGCCAGGAGAACTCAAGGAACTGAAATTAAACTTGCATGGCTGGTAGGGTGGGTAGAGGCCAATGCATTCTGGAACTTGCAAAGCAAGTTAAATTAGACTTTGCTTTTAACCCTAAGGTCAGTGGAAAGCCATTGAAGCACAGGGAATGATATAATCGGATTTTCATTTTGAAAAATTTTGCCTGAAGTGTGGAAAAAAAATTGGGGGGCAGGAATGCAGGGTGAAGGTGAGGGACCAAAGTCCTGGTGAGAGATAACTATAGCTTGGGTCAAGGGGGTGGTAGTGGTTATGAGAAAAGTGAACATAATTGAGAAGCATTTAGGAGATAAAATTGATAGATGTTGGGAAGAATTGGTTATTGGCCATGGGAAGGAGGATGGTGTCAAAGATGAATCATAGGATTCTGTCTTGTGCAATTGGATGGCGAGACCATTCATTGCATTATGAAACCCTGGAAGAGGAAGCGAACCAGGTTTGAATAGGGGAAGATCCCAAGTCTGGTCTTGGAATGTTGAGATGGCAATGCCATTGAGACCCCCAAGTAGAGATGTTCACTAGGCAATTAGAACTTAGAAGATGTGCAGCCAGGGATATAAACCTGGGGGTCATGTGTATAATTTAAGCTCGAGTCTTGGTTATAATTGCTTAGGGAGAGTGTGTAGAATAAAATGAGGGGAGGGAAGTGTATGTGGCTCAAGTGGTTGGGCATCCACCTACCATGTGGAAGGACCTGGGTTTGATACCTGGGACCTTCTGGTAAAATAAAAAAAAAAAGGTGAGCAGGCAAGCTAGCCTACGTGGTGAGCCAGGCCCATGTACAGGCGAACCACAGGCCTGCGTGGATGTGTGGTGAGCTGAGCCACGTAGCAAGATGATGACGCAACAAAAGAGAGACGCAGGGGAGAGCCAAGGTGAGACGTGCAAGTGACTAGATGCCTCTCTCCCACATCGGAGGTCACTAGGATCAAATCCCAGTGAAGCCTGGAGGAGAAAAATGAGAAGAGAAGGCAAGAAACAGGCACAGAAGATCATCCAGTGAATGGACACAGACAGCAAGCGAAGGAGTGGGGGACTTCATAGAACTGTACACCAAAAAGAAAAAATAAAGTCCAAAAAAAAAAAAAAAAAAAAAGAATAATAATAAAATGTGTGGAGAACCCGGGACTGAGCCTTGAGGAACCTCAACATGTACTGCAGACAGTGATTCTCTAAGTGGGGTCCCCAGACAGGGACATCAATTTCACCAGAGAACTGACTAGAAATGTAAATCTTTGGACCCTACTCCAAACCCACTAAATCAGAAACTCTGGGGATGAGACCCAGCAGTCTGTGTTTTATCAAGACCTCCGGGTGATTCTGATGTTCCTTAAAGTATGAGAACACTGATGCCAGAATGGGAAGGAGTAATCAGAGAGGTTGGAGGGGAAAGAAGAGAATGTGGTGTCACAGAAACCAAGGATGAAACCATGGCCAAGTACTGCTGAGAAATTCTCCAGTAGATTTCGGGTCTCTGTTGGACAACATAAAAAATCTATAAATCGCCATCTTTACAACTCCAGAGTTTCTTTGTGCACCTCAGCTTCTGTAATTTCTGTAAGAGATTTCAAAATTTATAGTTGGCTGCATTACAATTTCTCATGTAATCCAAAGGGGAGAGAGATAGTAGATGCGGGAGAAGGTGAGTATAGAAAGTGACCTTTTCTTGTTGGGACTCAGTTACAAGCAGGACTGGGAGCAGACCTGCATTCCCTTGCTGGGAGCCTCTGGGAATAAGGGGATTTTCTGTGCAGTGATTCTCAACCTTGACTGCCCGTAGCATATCCTGGGGAGCTTTATATATATATATATATAAAGCACTAATGGCCAGGCCTCACCCCAGGCCAATTAAATCAGAATTTCTGGACATAGAAACACTCTCTAGGTGATTCGAATGTTTAGCCAGGGTTGAGAACCTTCGAATGGGTTCTTTGGTGAATTCAGGTTCTAATGATTGGACCATCCACCTGTTAGGTAGATATAGTGGGGTGATTTATTAGATCAACCTCACCTGGCTAGGATTCCATATTTCATAGGCCATTGGCTAGCTCCTGATTTTGGTTGTAGTTCCTAGTGAATATCAGTTAAATCCACCACTAACCATTAGCAACACATTGACACTTAGAAGACTTTAGTCAACAGCCATTCATTCATCAGTGCTGAGAATGTAGTAGGCACTCAAGTAAACAAATTAATTCCAAGCAGATTTATGAGTTTGTGTTGGAACTAACCACTGTGTTGGACAAAGTGTATACTTTCCATAAAGGAATTTTCTTATAAATGATTTCTTTTGATTGTCATTTTTGGTTAAAATGATCTAAATTGGGAGACATGGGAAATTATTTGTGTTAAGATACAAAGTATTCATTTTTTTTAAAGTACAGCAAATTGAGAGGTAAGAAAATATTTTTTTCTTTTGTTAGGAGACAACATATATAGAGAGACTGAATTAAATGTGGTTGAAATAAAGAAACTATATACATTTAAAATGCTAACAGTCCTGCAGAGGAGAGCAGTTTGAAAACCTGGCTGCCTTAGCTCATTTGATTCATTGTCATTTTTATCTTACCGCCACCATCTATAAATCACCACCAGGGGGCCCCAAAAGCTTTTCTGTTTGATTTCAAGGTCCACATTCTCCGCACAGCTGATAAAAGATCCATAGTACAAATAGGAGGGCGCTTTGGTCTCCATTTAAAGTTTTGCTTTTGGG
Source organism: Tolypeutes matacus (assembly GCA_026826555.1). NCBI lineage: Eukaryota > Metazoa > Chordata > Mammalia > Cingulata > Chlamyphoridae > Tolypeutes > Tolypeutes matacus. The sequence goes on along the minus strand of JAKSZT010053928.1, from coordinate 50,922,902 downwards.
AAGCGGATGTGGCTCAAGTGATTGGGCTCCTGTCTACTATATAGGAGGTGCAGGGTTCGATTCCTGGCGCCTGTTAGTGAAGGCAAGTTGGCCCGTGTGGAATGCTGGCCCAAGCAGAGAGCTGGCACAGCAAGATGATGCAACAAAAAGAGACACAAAGGAGAGACAATAAGAGACATAGCAAACCAGGGAGTTGAGGTGGCGCAAGAGATTGAGCAGCCTCTCTTCCATTCCAGAAGGTCCCAGGATCGGTTCCTGGTGCCGCCTGAAGAGAAGACAAGCAGACACAGAAAAATGCACAGCAAATGAACACAGAGAGCAGACAGTGAGCGCAAAACAAAACAAAACAAAACAAAACAAAAACAACTGTGGGGGAGAGGGAGAGATAAATAGATCTTTAAAAAAAAATAAAGATTGACTTTCTCCCACAGACATTTTCACCCAGAATATAGGAGCAGCTGTTGAAATGGCTTTGATGTACCCTGGGTTTTATCAATTTTTAAAATAGTAATGTTGAATAATCTTTCTTGACTTGACTTCTTTGATGGGCTAAGTTTTACATAAATTTGATATTAGTTATGTTAAGAAAAAAAGGCTCATTTCTTCTTAAATTAAAGGGGAAAGGAAAAAAACATTCAACTTTTGTTATCCACCTTGTTCTGAGCTAGAGTAGCTGGGGATTTGCGAGGTCAGTATTGAACAAGTGTATATCCCATTCTCTGGGCCATACGTACACCTTGAGTCTTCTTTTGTTCTTCTATTTCAAGAACCTTGAATTGTTTTCAAATGAATAATTAATTGTGGCAACTACAAGGCAACTTTTAATTGCTCAAAGGGGTTATGATTTGTAGCTGTAAAGTGTTTTTATCATTCTGGGCAAATTCATTTAAATTTTTAGAGGAATGGTTCTCATATCCAGACGGACCCTAATAATAAGATTATGCATCAGATTCAAAATATTGCTGTTTTGATTTAAACTATCTCTTTTTTTGGGGGGGAGGGATTCATAGTACTTAAAATGAAATAAATGTAGTGAACCTCTATTATTTTGAAGTATGAATAACTAAATGTTTATTCTACTTATATTTTGAATTGACTTCTGTAGGTTTAATATTATTTATCTGAAGTGTGATTATTTCTGAGTATTAGGAAGGATTTTATAGTTTTACAGAAACCTATGTTGAATTAGAAATTAATTTCACTTGTACCAATGCAAATATTTAATAATACATTAATATGCTCTAGTAAGGATTGAACAAATATAGAAGTAGTGGAGAAAGTGCTCTGACCTTGTATTTGAAGGTAAATAGGATAACCAGTTGATAAAAAGTGGCAGGAAAATTTTGAGCATCACAAATACGGTGGATAGAGATGTCCTTTAAGTTATTGTCTACCTTTCAGACTTTGCATCTATGTGAAATCAGATACTACCTTCAGTGCCATTAACAATGGGGTTTCCCCAAACTCCGCAGTTTGTTTACAGACAAAATATTTTTGCAATATGAAATAAACTTGACATTTAACTGGCAGGGTGCTTAGGCGCCCCTGGAGAAAGGTCTGGTGAGGATTAAGTTATTTAGCTACCTTGTTCTTTCAACTGGCCATTGGATGAAACTAGTATGCTTTTGTGGTTGGTATATGCTATGCCTATATGCATGCTTAGATTTTCCTTTAATAAATGCATTTCATGCAGTCTTTCACCCAACGCTCTCATAATATCAGCAAATGATGTCAATTTGCTAAGATTGCTGCCATTAGAGGGCTTTTGGAAATGTCAGGGGTGATTTTATCATCTTAGAATAGATTGAACAGTTTATTTGTGGAGAGAACTTCTTCTCATATGGTAAACTCAAAGACTATTAGGTGAAATGCACAGACTGTGTATGTGTCGGGGGTGTGTGTGAAGAGGGGAGGATATTTTCTTCATCAGTGCTTATTAATACAAATTTTATTTTAAGTAAATTTAAACTCTCGTGAGCCAATCCAAATAACTGAATCCAAAAATTACTTATAGATATGATTCTTAGATTGAGAGATTCTAAAAACATATCCTCAACTGAGAAAATGGAATCAATTTCTCCAATGCTAGTTCATTCTCATCTTGACTAGAGAATATCTTTACTTATCTAGAGGTCACTCAGCTTCTGGTATATATTTGGTAATGTGGAAATCAGTCAGAATTTTTTCTTTTAATTTTTTTTTAGAAGGTACCGGGGATTGAACCCAGGACCTTGTACATGGGAAGCAGGTTGATGTACTATAAGAAAACTATTATTAAGAATTGTGAATTCATAAGCTTTCTAATCAACAGTTACTACTGTTTAGCCTAGAATTGTGAATGATTAAGTTGTCCTTTGTCCTTTGGAATGTTATAATGCTGCTCTGCAGGCAACTCCATCATCTATTACCCAAAAACAAGTATTTAAAAGGAGCAAGTCACAGACGTGATGTTTACACATCCTGTTTGTATCCCCCTGTAAATAAAAGCTAAAAACCTTTATGCTCCTGTTCAGTGTACCATAAATAGAATAGAACAAGGACCCTTGGAGACACCGAGTCTCTCCTGTGAAGGGCTGGACACCCCGCCCTAATGGATTTGGTTACTTTTGATGAGGTCATTCCTCACGAGTTGCAAGACTCATTGGATTTCTGAGCTTCGGAACCCCTTAAAGGGATGGTCCCCAAGCTGCCAGTCAGAACCTCACCCAGGAGGGGAGGCCCTGCTGGGACCGTTTTTCCAATTGGGACTCCGACCAGCTGCAAAGCTGCCCCCGGGCACGTGAGAGTTCAGATGTTGAGTTTTCCCATGATTTGGTGAAAGTTGTATATACTTTCATTCTTTCCTATGTCTTTAATTTATTACTTTCTTTTGTGATTGCTCAATTGTTATAATCATTTGATATAACCTGAAACTCATCCGATTGAATAAAACTGCCTTTGCATAGCAATGCGTTCTTGACTCTTTCTTAGCAAAACATTTAATAAAAGTGCCTCTGAATAGCATTTAGAGTTTCTCCTTTTTCCTCAGCAGAACACAGATGCTCAGCCACTTGTGCTACATCTGCTTCCCTCAGCCAGTATTATTTTTTTATTCCTCCCCCCTGAGATGGCTCCCTTATCTGTTTGCTTGTTATTTTTGCTTGTTGTTTTTGCTTGTTGTTTTGTGCTCGCTGTCTGTTTTTTCCTTAGGAGGCACCAGGAATTGAACCCAGGACCTCCCATGTGGGAGACAGGCATTCAACTGCTTGAGCCACATCCACTCCCTCAGTCAGAATTTTTGACCTTCAAAACAGATCACTCAAGGTTCAGAATGTAAAGCCCACATCTTTTATTCAAGAAAGAACCTCTCAAATCCTTCAAGTAAGTGTCTAGGTTCTTGACTTATCCACACTTGTATCAACCTGGTGACTTGGACTTCCCAATCTATTGAAACCACATATAATGTGGGGGAAAGGGCAAAAAGGTAGATATAAGTAACCACACTGATAACTGCAAGAAGTGATTTCACTGGAGGCTCATAATTCAGAATCACTGAATAAGAGCAGCCTTATATCCCTCAGCAGTTCTTGAGAGTGTTACTATATGGCACCAGTGGGTTCCTACAATGATTCCTGGAGTCTGTGGTTTTGTGTTGTGTCAGGGAGACAGAGTCCCACCCCCCATGTCTCACTTCAGTTCTTCTTTTTTTAAAAATTATTTATATTTATTTATTATTTAAAAAGAAGCTTTAGATAATGTAATTGTTACATCAAAAATACAGGAGATTCTGGAAGCAGATGTGGCTCAAGCAGTTGGGCTTCCACCTCCTACATGGAAAGTCCCAGGTTCAATTCCTGGTGCCTCCAAAAGACAGCAGGACAGCGAACTGATGTGATGGGCTGGCACGGTGAGCTGATGCAACAAGGAGACACTATGAAAAGACACAACAAGCAGGGAGCAGATGTGGCTCAAGAGATTGGGTGCCTCCCTCCCACATGGGAGGTCTCGGGTTTGGTTCCCGGTGCCTCCTAAAAAGATGACAAGCAGACAGAGAGAGCACATACTGAACAGACACAGAGAGAAGACAGCAAGTGCAAAACAATATATATGGGGGGTAGAAATAAAAAAAAATATATAGGCGATTCCCGTATACCTTACTCCCTCTCCTCCCACACTTTCCTCATGAACAACATCTTTCATTAGTGTGGTACATTTGTTACAATTGTGAGCACATATTGAAGTATTGCTATGAATCATGGTCTGTAATTTACATTATGATTTACACTGTGCACTGCACAATTTTATAGGTTTTTGACAAACTGTGTAATGGCCTGTATCTGAAATTGCAATGTCATGTTGGACAATTCCAATGTCCCCAAACTGCCCCAAGTTACACCTATTTTTCCCTCTCCCTCCCCTCAAAATCTCTGGTGGCCACTGCCTTTATATCAATGTTACAAGTTCTTCCATTGCTAGAATAATAATCAGTCAACTCTAGTCCATAGTTGCAATCACCCCTTATGTTTGTTCATTCCTCAATCTTGAGGATTTGGGGATGGTGATGCCCACTCTGTTTCTGATTGAGAGAGGGCTTAGATCTCATGGGACAGATGGGTGGAACTGTCTTGCTTGCAGTTGTAGATACTCTCTCTGTTTTTTGGGACGGGCGCTGTCCATCATCATCCTTCTGTTAGTTGTCCTGGGCGAGTCTGATGAATTGGAGGGTAGGTGCTGGCTGCAACTCTGCTGAGAGTCAGGGCTCAATCAGCATATGAACAGCTGGAAGATTTAAGTCTCTGGGACATATGTTTAATGGGTATAGTGCTAATTATAGGTTCAAATAAACGAGGCAGAAGAACCATGTGCAGGAAAATTATAAGTGATCCCAACTCTGATACACTGGGGGAATAGATATCATATATTCCAAGGTAAAGCCCACTGATAGGGTGTCAAATTCCTGGGGTTGTCTGCCCTGCCTATAGTGTCCAGTTGTCTCTAGAGCCCTCAAGAGCTCCCCTGCTTGAGGCACTGTTTACTGCGGCAGTCAGTGAGATCTTCCTAAGACGAGCATAAGCGTAACCTCTGGAATGACCTCCTGGCTCACTTTGAAATCTCTTAGCTATAAAAACTCATTTGTAATTAATATTTCCCCCTAATTTTTTTTTTTAAAGATTTTATTTATTTATTCATTTATCCCCCCCTTGCTGCTTGTGCTCGCTGGGTCAGCTAACCACGCCATGCGGGCGGGCTTGCCTTCACCAGGAGGCCCCGGGAAACGAACCCGGGGCCTCCCATATGGTAAACGGGAGCCCTACTGATTGAGCCACAGCCGCTTCCCAACCCCCTAACTTTTTAATCCATTTTCTTTGTGTTAGATTTCTGTAAAAGGGCTCCTTAGCTAAAACATGTATTTGAAAACCAACATTTTATAGTATAGTTTGTGTCTATAATGAGTCATAAAGAAAAGATTAAATTATGCCCATCAGTCTTCATGTAAAAGGCAGGGAAAGGCATAAAATAGTTCAGAAATATTTGCCTTAAAATGGTGAAAAGAAAAGTTTTGGCATGGTAGGCAGTCAGTAACTATTTGTTGAATGGATGAATCACTAAGTGCAAAGAGAGAAACTCTGAAAACTGGGTGGCTTCAAACAACAGAAATTTATCGCCTCACACTTCTGGAGACTAGAAATTCAAATCAAGCTGTCAGCAGAGCTGTGCTTCCTCTGAGGTCTGTAGGTTCTGGGGCAGCTTGCCATCCATCCAGGACATTCTTTGGCTTGTGGCATAACTTGTTTTCTGCCCTCAGCACACTGCTGTCATTTCTGCCTCTCTGACTGTGCCAAATTTCCCCCTTCTTATAAGGACAGCAGTCCATACTGGAATCGGAACCAGTATGGCCTCATCTTAACTAACAACGTCTTCGACGATCCAATTTCCAAATAGCACCACACCCACGAGACTGGAGGTTAGGACTTGAACATATCTTTTCTGGGGACATAATTCAATCCATAACACTCCACCTCACTGAATAAACAAGGCCTGGCTGACTATGGCTCTTCTGTTGAGTTCTGTTATGCTTCTAGCTACCAGGGCTCAGTCTTCTAAGAACAACTCTAAGAGTGAACTGACAATATTTGGCAAGGCACTTGTCAAAGCACCTTCAAGTATCATTCTGCAGTCTTTTGAACTTTAAGAAAGATGTCATCAAATCTTTGGAGTGAAAGTTGACGATCCATTCTCTCATAGATATGGAAATTGAAGCTGAAATCTGCTCTGGAGACAAAAAACAGTTTATCTATATAATCAGTATCTTTAATTGAAGAAATGGTTATTTATTTTCTTGAATGTAATTGATTTTATTCTTTACTTAATGCATAGAATGTCTATTGCCAAGTATGAGGCTGAGCTAAAGACGGAATCTAGTTTATATGTAGTTTATATACATATATTGTTAAAAATTATAAAATACAACATGTATAGAGAAAGTATACAAAATAGATATGCACAACTCAATGATTTATAACAGTGGTTGGCAAATTTCTTTGTCAAAGCCCGGAGAATAAGTATTTTAAGCTTAGTGAGCCATATGGTCTTTGTCACAACTACTCAACTGTGCTATTGGTAACACAAAAGCAGATGTAGATAATATGTAAATGAATGAGTGTAGCTGTGTTCCAATAAAACTTTATTTACACAAACAGGTGCAAGGCTGGATTTGGACCACGGGCTGTGGTTTGCCGATCTCTGATTTATTCTAATGCAACCCCCTGTGTTACTATCAACCAGAAAAAGAAGTAAAATATTGCCAAGATTTCAGGAGCCCCCTCATATCCCTTCCCAGTCATCATCCCTACTTTCTCATCCCGATCCTGACTGTAATGGTAAAACATTTCTTGCTTTTCTTTATAGTTTCATCAACTAAGCATTCATCCCTAAACATGCATACATTAATGGAGTCATACAATATGTATTTTTTTTTTCGGTCAACCCTATGAGATTCATCCATGTTGCATTAAATGGTAATTTGCTCATTTTCATTGCTATACAGAATTTCAATATGTGAATGTACCAACACTGATTTTCCCATTCTGATGCTGATGGACATTTGATGGTTGCATTAGGTTCTGGCTCTGATGAATAATACTCCTAGGAGCATCTTGCACACATCTCTGGGTGCACATTTCCGTTGGGTTTGTACTTACGTGCATGGAATTGGTATGCATCTTTTATACTCATACGTCAATAGATAATCCCAACCGTTTTCTGAGGTGGTTGTACTAACTTATATTCTCCCAGCAGTGCACATGAGTCCCCTTTGTTCTACATCAGGGTTCAGCAAATGACGGCCAATGGGCACTGATGGAGCAGCCCAGCACTGTGACCCACGGACCCTGAATTGGGATATCCCCCTCCGCCATGGTTCCTCCCCTGCTGGAAGCTGTGCCTCACTACTGCCCAGGGCTACCGAGAGTGAAATGGATCCTGGGGGAAGACCCCCACCCTGCCCACGTGGCCCTCTATTTGGGACCTACTCTTCCCCCAGAACTGGCTCCAGCTGACTGCAAGTGGGGGTAAAGCATGCCTACCACCCACGATGGTCCACCCCAGCCAAATGTGGCAGGGTGGGCCAGGTATTCCCCTCTAGTTACAGAAATACTTACATAAACAGTATTCTCAATTCTGTCTTTTAGCCACAAAGTATGAAATATTTGCTATCTGGCTTTTTACAGAAAGTTTGCTGACTCCTCGTCTACGGTGTCACCATACTTGGATGTTGTTAGTCTTTTCAATTTTAGATATTCTGGTGGGTCTGTAAGTAAACTGCACCTTAATTTTAATTTTTATTGCTCTGATTTCTAAAGAGATTGAATACCTCATCATGTTTACTGGCCATTTGAATATCATCTTCTGTGGCGTGCCTGTTCAATTCTCCTGCCCATTTCTCTTTTGGGTTGTCTATCTTTTTCCTTATTTATTTGTAGGAGTTCTTTATATATTTTGGATATGAGCCCTTGCCGGTCCTGTGTTGCAAGTTTCTTCTGCTGTGTGGCTTGCCTTTTTACTCTTTTCATGGTATCTTTTAATGGACAGTAGAAATAAGTTCTATATTTTTATTCACCCATCTTTCCTTTATAGTTATTGTGTTCTGCATTCTATTTAAGAAGCCTTTTCTTACCCTGATCGTACAAATGTTTTTATTTTAGGTCCTAGTGCTGTAGGCTCTTGAACTTTACTCTGCATCAAAGTCACCTAGAGGACTTGTCTAAACACAGATTTCTGGGCCCCATGCCCAGACTTTCTCATTCAGTAGGTCTGGGGTGAGGTCGAGCAATCTGAATTTCTAATGAGTTATTGGTGATCCTGACATTTGGTTTGGGGACCATATTTTAAGAACCACTGATCTAGAGGTGTTATTGTTTTATCTTTCATGTTTATATCTACACTGTGCTTGAAATTATGCAGTAAGGGTCAGTTTTCATTTCTTTGCTATTGAAATCCAATGACTCAGGACTATTTGTTGAAAAAACTGTCCTTTCTCCACTATTGTGTAAACCATGAATCCAAATGTGCATTAATCTGGGTGTCCTAGTCTCTTTCACTGGTCTCTTTGCTTACCCTTGGGCCAGTATCACTGTCTTAATTCCTATAGCATTATCATAAATCTTGATTTATGCTAGAGCAACATCCTATGCTTTCTTTTTCCTTCAGTAGACAATTATGACCAGCTTGCCAATTTATACACACACATGCACTCATACATACATAACACAAATTGCACTGGCAAGTGCCCTATTGGGGTTTTGATTAGAAGTGCATTGAATCAATAGATTGGTTTGGAAGAACTGACATATTTACAATAGTGAATCTCCTAAACCAGTGTTTCTCAATCTTTATTTCCTTATCATCCCCTATGGAAACTTTTTTGGACTCCCCACCCCACCCTCCTGCCCCTGCCATGACATTTTAGTCCTACAGATAAACTGTATCTGTCTGTTTATATACTGCATATATATCTGTGCTTTACGCATAACAAGAGTAAGATATTTACATCCCCTCCAAGAACCAAATTTTGCTGACTTGGTGGTGATATTGCCCCCATAGTGCACACAGGTCGCCTTCCATTTTTAGGTGTTCTTTGAGTTCTCACCAGCACGCTTGATCCTTTTCTGCATAGCAGTCTTACTCATCTACTTTTAGGTTGCTTCCTGGGTATTTGCTATCAGGTTTCTGCTCTCTGGGGTTGGCTGGTCACTCCTGCAGGTTCAGGTGAGTGGAGTTGTCACTGCCGGGCAGAGCTCTTGCCTCTTGGCTCCAGACTTCACTCCCGGCACCTGCCAGCCCCACCTAGTCACATTTTGATTTCTAAGCACCATTTCTCAAGACATATGCTTGAAAGTCCTAGTCTAATTCCAAACCCATTTGTCATGTGTGGCTATAAAAGAAAATAACATATATGGCTTTCAATGAGAAACAGGTATTTGGAAAGGAAGACTGCGACTTGTAAATTGTTCAGAATTGAGGCATAACCACAGCAGTTTTTTTTTTTTTTTTTTTCATGGCGTACAAGAACAATGCAAAAATGTGTCATTAGATGGCACTGTTTCTTAATAGATCGAGAAAGCCGTACATTGCTGAAGAGTAGGTTTTTCTGTTAAACTGGAATTAAAAATAATATAAATAAAACAAAAAAAAGTTCTGCAGAATCCCTTGTGATCTATTAATACTTCTCTGGTGAGCTTAATTAAAGTCAATGAAGAAGCTTAAGCTCCTTCACCCTCTCTTACTTTAGTGGGCTGTTGTCCTGATTGTCTTTTCTCGGGGGGGCGGGGGGGGGGGGGGGAGCCTAAGTGACAGGTACTGTATGGTTGGCATGGCCAGAATCAAATCAGCCACTCTGACGCACTGAGCATGCACTCGGGGGCAGGATTGGGGTTTCATTCCTGTCGCTCTCAGTTGAGTCTTCTGTCTCCTGCAGAGATGGTCCCGAAAAATGAAAACCAACTTTGTGTTTGTCCAGAGCACAAGGCAACAATGGAAAGGCACCCGGGGCTTCAGACTGGCTGATTTGATTCTGGCCATGCCAACCGTATAGTACGCTGTCACTTAGTTTAGCCCCCCTGTGTGCAGTCGGAACTGCTGGCAAATACGCCTGTGAACTCCTTACCTATCAACACTGAGCTGATAGCTTAGTGCCTGGGAGAAAAGGACCAGCTCAGAAATCTCACAGATACTAACCTGCTGCTGCACCCCAAGCCTGAGCTCTCTCTGGTCTCACCCCTCCTGTACCCAGCTCTTGGGCCTTCAGGTGCCCAGGTAGAAACCATCATCGAACCTAGTCACTTGCATTGCTCTCAGCTTTGGGACTCTGCAAGCTGGGCATATGGTCTCAAACAATCAAACCCAGATCTCCTGGGACCCTGGTTCCCCTGAGGAGCTTTCAAAAGCACCAGCCTCAGCCCCAGAGATTCTGATGTAATAGATTTGGAGCGGTTCAGGTCCCCAAGGTAAGTGGTGGGTGTCACCTGGAGAGGTGAGACCAGAGAGATGTCAGGCTTGGGGTGCAGCAGTAGGTGTAGTTGAAATACCAGGGGAAGGTTTTCCCTTCGGAGGTGCTTCCTGAACTGGATAAATAAAGCTCCATGAACAAATCATGGCAACATCATGAAATTCTCTATTTTTCTCACCTTCTATTGCCGGCTACGGTTCTGCCTCTGTTTGTATGTCTGTGTGTCTGTCTGCTCTGTTTCTGTCTACCCTGTGTGTTTTTCTCTGAGTCTGTTTTTTGTCCTGTTCCTGTCTGCATCTGTTTCTTGTCTTGTCAGTTTCAGTCTGTCTCTGATTCTCCATGTTTGTCTGTCTGTCGCCTGGTGGGGCCTAATTTATACACTGCAGGGTTGTCATGGAAGTCTGTTTGCCCACCATCCTAGAACTTTTTGGTCACAGAGATCAGAAATGGGCAGACACAGGTCAAATTCGGCACTCAGCCATGTCCCATTGGTCCCCTGTGGCCCTCCTTCTCTATTATATCCAGCCCACTTCACTCTGAACGTTTCCTTTCTGACCCCTTTTCTAGGTCATGGCAAGTGTGGCAGTTTGATATTATTTATGAATTCCAGAAAGAGATATAGATTATGTTTGTAAACTGGTCTGTTCCTCTGGGAGTGATACCCTTTGATTGTGTTAAATTCAAAGGTTTTACATTTACTTGATTAAATCAAGATTAAGGCTTTGATTCGACCATGTCATTAGGGCAACTCAGGGTTGAGTCCCCGTCCCCTTGGTGGGCTGTATATACGACACTCACTTGTGGAGAACACAGAAAGAGATGCACAGAGGAATAGAGAGAGCTCCATAGACACGGAAGAGGAGAGAACTTGTCAGCTTTGATCCTGCGGCCCTGGGAAGAGAGATGAGCCATGGCCCTGAGAGTTTACAGCTGACCTTGTGAAGAGACCAGAGCAGCTGAACCCAGAAAGAAACGAGCACTCCAGCCTACAGCTGAGATTGGAAGAAGGTGGACCCACAGAGCCTTAAAAGGAAGAGGAAGGCTGAACACTCGCAGATATCACCCACCATTTTTCTTCAACATGTGGTAAATGACTTTGGGTGAGAAACCAACCTTGAGTTGGACTCTTTAGGGCCTTGTAACTGTAAGCTTTTACTCCAAATAAAAACCCTTTATAAAAGCCAACAGATTTCAGGTACTTTGCATCAACACCCCTTTGGCTGACGAATACAGCAAGGTATAAGGTCACTGAATTTGTGATCCCCTTCCTATCTATTCTAATGTAGGATCACAGGGCTAGATTAAATATGGTTTACTTATGTCATTGAAAAAATCAAAATCTGTTTACACCTTCCACTGACAATATTACTCAGCCAAAAGAATTCAGCAATTAGACAACCCAGCTACCTGGTTTCATCTCAGTCCTCTATCTTGAGAAGAAGATTCACTTTCTGACTAATCTATCTATGGAATGAAGAGGATTGCAGTCATTTGTACCCTGTTTGCCAGGGTGAACCCCAGGACTTTTTGCTGCCCATCAAGATAAAGGGTTTTCCCCAAACTGTCTCCCCATCCTAACCTTTCTTTTCTTCTTCTTTTTTTTAGGTCACATATTGTTCCTTTCTCATTGGAATTTTGCCTGACATCTTAGAATAGTTAAACCCTTTATCAATCAGGACACACACCACTAGATTCCTCTGGATCTAGACTGTCTCCTGGAAATAGCTTGGAGTTTGAAAATATAAGTTTGTTAGGACATAAAATTTTAAGATGTTTAAACAGAACACAACAAGTTTTTGAAAACAAACTTATGACATAGTTTCTATCTAACTGGAATAGAAGAAAAGGCAGGCCTGTAACTGCATAATAGAATATAACACCCTGAGCTACAGACTCTATAATTATGCTCGCCTTTTACTTTGTTTTCTGAAAATCTTTCTGACTAATTATTACAATTTCCTTATGTTTGTATGATACATTGAAATGTTTCCAACAGTGCTGTGTTTTGGTAAATGTAGGGTAAAGAGTGGTGTCAAATATTATTAAAAAAAATGAACTAACCTTTGTGACCCTGCTGCTTGGTAGTGGAGGGGGCAGGTTAGAGGTAAGGATTCTGGAATGGATGGGATTGAGTGCCAAACTGGTTGGGGAGAGAGGAGAGAGGGACAGGGATGGACAACAGAGCCTCCTGGGGCTCCCTCCCTCCCTATGTCAGCAGCCTCCTTTTGGCAATACTGGACAATGCTTAAACCATCCTAGAAAACCTCCGTGCACCTCCATTCTCTGTAAGCAGTTTTGGAATCAATTCGGGCCATTTCCAGAGGCAGAATTTCCAGACCTGCGGTGGGAGCTGGGACCAAGCCAGGCCATCAGTTCTGCTGGGCCTCACAATCAATTCAGAAGAGGGCTGTCTTTGCATTTCAAAGGGATCCAGCTTTCAAAATAAAAATTGAAGCAAGGATGTGCCTGCGACATTCTGTGTTTTAGGGTTGGCTGAGCACAATCAGGAATTTGGTTAGTGGCACTAAGGAAACAGATGAAAAGAAAAACAAAGACTGTGTCATGAAGAAATGACTGATGCATTTTGAAGAAACCTGTGCAGGAAGCCTCTTGGGATAACCTACCTGGCTGGGGTGGGCCGGGATGGATTTGCTTTAGCCGAATGCACCCACAGTTCCTCCTGCACTTTTCTCTGCCACTCTAAAAACCACACTATATACCCACAGAGACTTATTTCTGAGAACTGGAGGATACCTTGTTATTTGCATAGTAAGATATCCACAAACTTATCTTGCTGCCAACAATTATTGCTCATTGGCGTCAATCTTTCTCTCTTCATTGAACTGGAAGCCCCTTGCAAGCAGGATCAGCTTGACTTTGCACACCCAAGATCTAACACAGGGCCTAAATCATAGTGGATGCTCAATTAATAATTTTCAAAGGGAGGAAGGGATGAAAGAAAGAGGGAGCTTGGTTGAGCATTGCAAGCAGGCACTTTGAAGCCCATAAGCTGGTGTTCAAATTCCTTTTTGGGCGTTTACCAGCTGTGAGATCATGGCCTAGCTACTGAACTTGAAGCTTAGCCTCCTCAGTTGTAAAGAATGGGGATAATCTAACTGGTTATATAGAATTGTGAGGAACAAATGCAAAAATGCATAGTGGCAGGGATTTGGTATTTGATTGATAAATGGTTGTTGTCATTGCTATTAGTAAGAATAATGGCAAAATGACCACACTCCTTGGGGTATGTAGGGAAGGTGTGATATCATCCAGCCCTTCTCTACTTGTCTCACTGCTGATGCTTAGCTCCTGTCTATATCTAGAGCCCAGTTTGAGATACTAAATTCCTTCCTCTACCCTTAACCCCTCCACTCCATAATTTCTCCACCCCATCATTGTTCTCCTTACTCATTCAATCTGATTTTTATCAAGCCCACCCAACCCTTTAAATCCCCTTCCAGGATTTGGCTCTTCCAAGACTAAGATTACCTTCTGTAGCCGTTTGGCAATTTGATGTAATTATGAATTCCAAAAATATAATTGAATCATGCTTGTAAACTGATCTGTTAATCTGGGCATGATTAAGTTATGATTAGGGTGTTGACTGGGCCATGTCAGTAGGGCGTTGAGCCCCACACCTTGGTGGGTGGGGGAATCGAATATAAAAGGCAAGGCAAAGGAAGGAGGGAGCAGTTTTTGAGTTGCAGTTCTGAAGTTGGAGTTTTGATGTTGGAGTTTTGATGTTGGAGAGAAGGCCCCAGGAGAAGAGAAACGAGCCGTTTGCCTGATAATCTACAGCTAACCTTGTGGAGGAAAGAGAGGAGGAGCTAAGCCCGGAGAGAAATGCAGCCCCGGAAAGAGAGGAACCTAAGAAACCTGAACCCTGGCAAACGTCGGCAGTTGTCTTGCTCCAACACGTGGCAATGGACTTTGGTAAGGGAAGAAACTTATGCTTTATGGCCTGGTAACTGTGGGCTTCTACCCCAAATAAATACCCTTTATAAAGACCAACTCATTTCTGGTATTTCGCATTTGCTCCCCTTTGGCTGACTAATACACCTTCTCATCAATTCTCTTCCAAATGAAAATTGGTATTCAATATCTTGAGTTTATAATTTTAGGTGACCAAGGGGCTAATTAATTTTATAAACAAGGCTTGGGATGATTAGAAAAATGGCAGAGAACTGACAGAGACTGGGATGGCTTCGTGGAGGAGCTAGGATGTGTTTGGAAGCTAGGAGAGTTTCTTAATTTTGGCCAGATAGAAGGTGGGAGGATGCGTTATTTGAGGCACTAAGCCCATAAATGCCTATAATTCAATTTTTTAAAAAAGCAAATCCCTTGCCATGACACCATCTGGGTGAGCAGATGTTCCATTTATTTATTGCCTAACAAACCACCACATAATTTAATGGCCTAATAGCAACAATTATTTATTTTGCTCATGAAGCATAAGTCTGGGCAGGGCAGAGCTTTGTTCTATGTACTGTCAGCTAAGGCAGCTCTCCTCTTCCAGGTGACTCACTCACATGGCTGGCAAGTTTGGGAGCTCAGTCAGACGGTGGGTCAGGGCCTCAGTTTCTCTCCCTGTGGGCCTTTCCCTAGGCTGCCTGGGCTTCCTCATGGCATGGTAGCTGGGTTCTAAGAGTGAGGTCTCAAGAGGCAGGAAGGAAGTGGAAGCTGCCTTTTGTTAAGGTCTGGGCCTGGAAACTAGCACTTTCACTTTCACCTTAATCATTGGTTACATGTCACAGAGCCCAGCTTCTACCGGAGGGGACCAGGACCCCACCTGTTGCTGGAAAGAATGTCAGAGAATTTGGGGGCCGTGTTTTAAGTCTGGCACAGCAGATGGTATAGTTCAGAGGTTCCCAAGTTGAAGTTGAAACTAAAACACCAATGCCTTGCCACCACCCCAGGAGATTCTGATTTAATTCAGCTAGAGGGAGGTCTGGGCATTGGCATGTGTTTTTCCTAGAAGATTCTGATGGTCAACCAAGTCTCTGGGCCAAGGATTGACAAAAATAGGCCATGAATCTAAGGGTGCGAATGGGGCTTACCCTGCCAACCGGAGCGTTATGGAAGGAAACAAAGCTCAAGAAGTTGACCAAGAGTTGTTCTGAAAAAAAAAAAAAGAGTTGTTCTGACACCACTACCTGCAAGATAAATTGCTTCCAAATGAGTAGAGAGGAAAAACTTTCAAGTAAATGGACCTGCCATCATCACACATGCTTTTCATCGTATTGTATTTTACTTGTAGTTTGTAAATATTACAAAAAAAAAAAAAAAAAAAAAAAAAATCAATAATGCTGCCATATTGCCATAATCTAATTTGTCTTTTCTGATTGTGTGCAGCAGGAGTAGGCATTTGGCTTCACATTTCCAGACCTCAGAGACCGATGGTAAACACTTATAGGGCACTTAATCATCCGCCAGAAATGTACAAAGGCACAATGTCTCATTGATAATTATTAAATCATTGAGTCACACAGAAGGAGATATTCCCCTCTTTACTTACATAATGACCAGAAACCACGAAAACGTGGGTCATTTGTGATGCATGACCAGGCACGTCAGATTGTGGAAATCTACTTTTGGAAATTAATAAAAAATCTTATTAAAAGATAAGGCTTTTAGACAGGGAGAAAACATGCATATGGATTGCTACGATATTCAGCCAGAGCAAATAGATGCTCTCTCTCTCGTTTAAAGTCAGGTTTAAATTTAGTCAGGTAATTGCTAGGAGTGAAGAGATGTGAACGGAAATGAAGTTATTTGCTTTCGGAGGTTAGATAACATTTCAAAATGCCCAGCTTTGGGCTTTTATTCCTAAGTATATGTATCATTGTATGAATAAACGAGGTACATATTTTGATTTGGAATGAGGTTGGGATGGAAGGTGCAAACTGGATTTTCCAGGGCTTGGGTTTTATTTCCTGTGCTGTTCGTGAGGAATTTTATTTTATTTTTAATTTCATAAGAACTTTTAATATCAGGCAATGTCATTTTGGTAACCAAATATATACGAATTGAATGACGTCATTGCAGATTCCACCCCTCCCCCATGTTCAACCTAGAGAATTTAAGTTTTAGCTTTTACAGAAAATTGCAGGGCTATACTTGTCTTTACAGCAGTCTCGTGGAGTGTTCACACCTTGCTCCTTACTATGTTAGGCCTGGTCTTTGGCAAAAATTCCTGAAGGCAGCAGCATGTTTAATGTTATACTCCCTGGCAAATGCTTGGGGTGTGGGTATCGCGTGTTGTCACTTAAGTGTGGAACCAAAGGCCCTACCAGACAGCGGCTGGGGGTAAGGCTGACACACCGTGGGGAAAAGAGGGCGCTGAAAAGGCCTCACCTGAATCGATGACCATTCTGCTTCTGCTAGGAGGGGAGCTGAAAGAAGATTTGTGAGCTGGGCAGAGAGCTGGATTGTGTTTTATTATCTAGTGAGCACTTTTGCAATTACTGTTGCAAGAACATGAGAATCAGAGAAGATGGGAGCTGATGAATGATAATACAGTCAAGGTGAGCTGCTACCAAAGGCAGAGGGAATGAAGAAGTCAGTTGGTTATTTGTGCTGATTCCAAGACACATCTAAATGGAGCTTTCTGGCAAAGCAATTGATTCATTCTCCCTTCTTTTTCGTGTTGTACATATCCTTTGGGCACTAATATGTGGTAAGCACTGTGCTGGAAACTAACCATGCCAAGAGAAAAACACCTCATGGTTTAGTTTTATTTATTTATTTATTTATTCCCAATTCTCATCTTCCACGGATAGGTGGATGTTCCCCTTGCCTTCCACTGGAGTCACCATTTGTTTTCTGGCCACTCAGCAATTATGACCTTTAGAGAGCAGGCAGCTGAAGCTACTGAAATCCTCAAAGAGAGATTTCAACTCTACTTGGCCCCCTAATGATGCAGCACCTGGTGTCAAGGCGAGCATTGTTTTCATTCTCTTGTTTTTAAACTGAGTAAGAGGATAATGGTTAGGAATTACTGTTAGCGACACAGATATGAGAGGGTTGTTATAACTACCTCACTACAGTAATTGTTGGGAAGCCATAGTTTTATGTTGCATGATTTTGAGCCCTAGTTACTGAATCTAAAAGGCTATATTTCAGATATCAGTAATGGTAAAAATAGATCCTTTATCCATAAGGGCCAGCAGGGAAAGAGCAGGACAAAATGTTCTCGTTAAAATTCCCCTTCTCCTTTTAAAATAGATCATCAAAGACATCTCAGAGTCCCCATCATTTTTAGGAGATGTAAGCATATATGAGGAATGACACATAGGAAGACTCAACTCGTTGCAATGACACATGGAAGTTCACAGAACAAGAGACCATCCAAGCTGGAAGGCACCATCTAGACCAACCTCCTCATTTTGCAGATGAAGAGACCAAGTTCTAGAATGGAGCATTAGTGGCAGAGCAATAAGTATTGAGTTCAGGGCTCTTCTTTCTGAATCTAGTGGCCTGTCAATTGTGTCTAGCAGGAATCTGGCTGCCCATTCCTCCTTGCCCCCCAAATCCCCACTTTGTTGTGGTCATAATGTGACTGGCCCCATGGGGCTAATTATGACAATCTGATCATGATGTCCAACACATGTGGACATGTTCTGGCCTATGATATGCAAGGGGAACTTGGCCTGTGCCCTTTGGGAAAATTTTGCTTCCAAGACAAGAGGGAGTCACTTGAGAATGGTGTCCTTTTGCTACCACCCTTTTGCCTTTTCCTTTGGGCGCTGTCCTTGGAGTACACAATGCTTAGAGCTGCAGCAGCCCCCTTGTGTCCATGTAAACTATTGCCATCGTACTTAAGTTGGCTGAGTGGAAGAGTAAACCAGCCCTATCTAGTTGATATAATTGATCTTCGAAGCAAGCCTGTGCCTGACTACTTCTTCTTGTTGGGTGAGCAGGACTCTCCCATGGTTTAAGCCTGGCGTATTCAGGAATAAACAAGGGGCCAGTGCTATTGGAGGGCAGTGAATGAGGGAGTATAGTGGGAGATGAGATTAGGTGGTTGTGGGAGGGCAAATCAGGTAGGCTTTTTTTTTTTTTAACATGGTAAGGATTTTTAGCTCTTACTCTAAGATGGGAAGACATTGGAGTGTTTTGAGCAGAAGCATTATATATTCTGACTTATGTGTAACTGGATCACTACTGTCAACTGATATGTTGAGGATAGATAGTGGGAGGTCAGAAGATGAACCAGAGAGACCCTTTAGGACTTAATCCAGGAGAAAGATGACCATAGCTTAGACCAGCATGGTAGTGGTGAAAGGGGTGAGTTGTCATCAAAATTTGGATAAATTAAAAAGTGAAAGATAAGAACATTTCATGACAGAATATAAGGGGAGGAAAGGAGGAGGGAGGGAGGGAGAAAGAAACTCCAAAGTTTATGGTCTGAGCAACTGGAAGGATGAATTTCTGAATTTGCCATGAACTGAGATGGGGAAGACTGCAGGAGGAATTGTAGAACTGTTTCAGTGGGAAGATGTGGAGTTCTGTTTGAGATGCCTATTAGACTTGCAAGTAGAGATGTTGAGTTGGCTGTCAGATTTTGAAATCTGGAGTTCAGGGGAGAAGTCCATGCTGGAGATGTAAGCTTGTGAATTGCTGTCATAGTAAAGTTATGAAAGTGGATGTGATCTCCAAGCAGATGAGTATAGATGGAAAGGAGAAGTGATCCAGAGACTGAACTCTGGGGTGCTCCATTGTTTAGAGATGGGATAGAGGAGGAGAAACTGGAGGCTGAGAATGAGCACACAGCAAGATCAGAGGAAAATCAGGAGAGAGGGTGGTCCTGGGAGCCAAAGGAGAAAGAATTCCAAGGAGGAAGGAGGAATAGACTGTGTCAACAAAGCCAGGTTAAAATGGCTCAACCCCGCCCCCCCCCCCCCATTCCAGGACTTGGTGGGACACCCAGGTTAGCCTCCCAACATTTTTGAGTAGTCTTGAGTGGGGACTACTTATATTTCTCCAAGCTGCCTCTATCTCCACAGTCTGCTTATTTAGGGTTCTTAACCCTTATTCTGCATCTTGACTCCTCTGTCTCTGTCCCTTTTTGCTACCACATCAAAACAGAATCAGTCAGGATAGGCGAGGCTATGCTGTGGGAACAAACAACCCCAAATAGCATTGTCTTAAAGTAATAAGTATGACTCACTGAATGGACATATAAGATTTGTGTATTTCATGATATGTAAACATTTTCAAAGAACAGTAAACAAATATTGAACTCTAGTTAGTGTTACACATACTGAAGTATTTAGGGGTGGCATATACTGATGTCTGCAGCTTACTTTGAAATGTATCCAAATAAGAAAATGGATTGATAGATGCTTAGATGGGTGAAAGAATGGATAGATACATGATAAAATAAATACAGCAAAATGTTAATTGTAGGATCTGGTTGGTAGGTATAGAGATATTCACTGTAAAGTTTATTCAACTTCTGAATGTTTGAAAATTTCCCCAGTAACATGTTGGAAAAATAAACAAACAAAAATTTAACTTATGTTAGTACAGCATCATGGGTCAGCAGGGGCCTCAGCTTATCATGGATGCCAAGCAACCTAAGCTGATGGAATATCCACCACACAATCCGAATGTGCTGGATCACCATGGCCAAGGAGAAGGGACATCTGGAGGCAACTAAATGCACTGGATGGGGAGTGACTCATGCCACTTCTTGCAGCTTTTTAGGGAGAACTAAGTCACATGGCTCTATTCATTTACAGTCCAAAATCAAGGCATTAGCAAGGCCATGCTTTGTTACTTGTGTTTTGTTGCTGGTTTGTCACAATCCTTGGGGTAACTTGGCTTGCTTCTCTGCCCCCTGTCACATGGTGCTGTCTGCCTTGCTTTTCTGGTTTCTTTTTTAAAAAAAAAAAAAAACTTTTTATTTTAAAGTAATTTCAAACTTACAATAAAGTTGCAAAAATACCAATGAACTCAAATACCCTCACCCCTCCAGATACCCAGATCCACACAATTTTAACATTTTACCATGCCACCTTTGCTGTATCATTATCTATCTGTCTATCTGTCTATCTATCTATCCATCCATCCATTCATCCATCCATCCATATATCATCTTTCCTGGTTTCTGATGAGTTCTGTTTTCTGGCTCCTCTCTCTTTAAGGCATCCAGTCATACGCATTAAGACCCACCCTTATTCAGTTGGGCCACACTTAAATAGGATCTTAGAAGACCCTATTCACAAATGAGTCCACACCTTGACTGATAATACATCTCCTTAGTGTCCTTTTATACAAATAAATTTACACACACAGGAACATGAATTAGGATTAAGAACATGTTTTTGTTAGGCTACATAATTCAATCGACCACAATTGGTAAGACATGTTTATTATCCTCATTTTGTATTTGGGGAAACTGAGACACCAAAGAGTTGATTAACATATCTAAGGTTGTGAGCTTTTTTATTTTTTTTTATTATTTTTTATTTTACCGGGAGGTCCCGGGGATCGAACCCAGGTCCCTCCATATGGGAGATAGACGCCCAACCAGTTGAGCCATATCCGCCCCCCAGGTTGTGAGCTTTCTTAATGGAAATGCTGAGAGTGATTTCTAGTCTGCTGACCCTCAGCTCAGCTGTTGAGGCAGCCAAGACATTTTCTTGGGTATCTCCCCCACATCAGCTCCAACAGGCACATCAGAATTTGCAAGAGTGGGGCCAGTTTTTATTTATCAAAAGAAAAGTTGTGAAACACTGGCTTGTATCCCAATGCTGTAATTAATTACAGACTTTTCGTTGCGTTTGTTGATTCTAAAAATCCATTGTTTAATTAGCCAGGAAATATTAATACAACATTCCAGATACTGGAGATTCTAGGCAGTATACTTGAATTTAAGAGGGGAAAGAGAATCTCTATTTCATTGAGTTAATTCCTTAAGGAATTGCCAGGTAGGTTGATGAATTGAGTTTGCGATTTACTGCTTTCCTCTCCTGTCCTTGTTCTGTAAACCTTTGGAGTTTATTGAATGAAGAAAATACTATCTTTCCTAAGGGATCTTCAGGTCAGTAAATGTTTATTGGCAACCTGCTGGGTGCCAGAAACTGTGCTATGTGTTGGGAATGGAACAAAGATGACTACGACATAGTATTTCCTCTCAAAGAGCTTACACATAGTTAATCTGAATATCAAATAAGAAACATTATGATACAGACATATGGGCTGCTATGTCAGTATCAAAGTCAATTTAGGGGAGAGGGGAACTTCTGCAGGAAGGGATGCTGGCTGTCAGGAGAGATGTGTAGAAGTTTGCTGGGCATAGCTGGTGGGAAGCAGGTAGAATAAAACAACATAATCTTTTGGTGCTTCATGCGATCCAGGCTTAAGATAAGCATGATGAATAAAATTCAATTCCCCCCTCTCGTTTCCACTTGCCCACATATGTGGATTTCCCTAGCCACTGCTTCCCTTACCTTTATGGATCAAGCATAGACTGGTACAAATATATTTTCTCACTTGCTTAAAAAGAAAAAAATACAATAGATACATAAAATGTGTAGCATTGACTGCAATTCAAATCTTCTCTGGTTTGTAGAACTGAGGCATCTTTATCAATGTCAATCTTTTAAGTTGGTTTGGGTTTTGGATGTACGAAGTTCTCAATCTTCAAGGACTAATTGCTTTGGTTATTCCAGGAAGGATTTGACTCTAGTTTTATATGCATTTCTATTTGCAGTTCCTTTTTTAAACTGGAAGATTGCCTGAGTCTTGCTTTAACAGTAAATTTCAGTTTCCAACAAATTTGATTTGTGGCCACTGGGGAAAGCTGGATCAAGATCTTCAGTCAGAAATTCCAGGACTTCAGCTTCTGTTACAGGCTTTTCATCTCTCTCTCTCTCCAGTGATGCTTTCTCAGATAATTCTCAGAGGTCTGTCCTATCTTGGCCCCTACATAAAATACCCATCACAACTTCAATGCCCAACAAGAATGATATAAGTTATGGCACAGCCACACTGTTGAACACGTGACTTTGGTTACAGGAATGAGGTGGCTCTGGATATTCTAACAAAGCTCTCTGAGATGTATTGTGTTAAGAAGTGAGCTGCAATATATGACACCATTTAGGTGACAATGACTCCCACAAAACAGTACTCTATATTTTAGTGGATACACACAAATGTATGAATGGAAATGCAAGGAAATGCTCTGGAAGGAGCTATGTGGTAGTGGTTATATCTATGGAAGACAGATGGGGGTGTTGGCCCAGTAGGACTTTGACCTGATCTGTGATAGTTAAAAATTTTTGTTACGTGTGCTTTTATTGTTCTAGTTGTTTATAAGGAGACCACATTCATGTGATTTTTAAAAACAAAAGAAAAGCCAGGTAGTGACGGATGTTTCAGGCAAATGGTTCCAGGCCCCTGGGAAATGGTCTGCCACAGAGTAAGACCAACGGACTCAGAGCTGAGTTAATTTAGGCAAGTCATGTCTCTCCCTGAGCCCAGTGACAGCCTTGCAGAGTTGTTGTGAGACTTCCTTATATTTGATAATTTTAAAAGATGCCAGGCACACTAAACAAATGGTGGCTATTTTTCTTCAGGCGCTTGTATTTTGGGTCCTGGCTTTGTCACCCCAGCTTCAGTCTTGGCTTCTTCAGCACCTCCTATTGCTCTTCTGTTTCCGGTCCCTGGAAACCCAGGCCACTGATTGAAGGTTCCCTGAAATGTCTATTGAGAGAATCCCTCTTTCAGTCCCACCTCCAACCCTGCAGAATTCTACCTGCAGGGTGCACTGCCTTCTTGGAGGGAGGACTCAAGAGTACATTTATATTCTCATCTGATTAACACAAAGAGGAACGTTTTCAGTTCCTGGCCCATTCTGGGGCTTCATTCTCCTCCGTGGAAGTTGTCCTTTGTGTGGGAAGTGGGCATTGTAGTTCAATGGGAGTTTTGTCTGACAGCCTAGCAAAAAGAGAAGCAGGCAGTACCTGCACTGTAGATTTTTTCTGCTTTTATAAAGAAGGTAGGCTCTTCTGGGGCCAGTTGGCCACTGCCATCTCCTCCCTAAGGGAGAAAAACCACCCACATTTATACATTTGCAGGTTGGTGGAGGGCCTACATGGGACAAAAAAGCTTTACTTCTCTCCTTTATACTTTTTTTTTCCTTCACAAAATCATTTCCCTATTGAGCTTTCCAAAATGATGGGAAATGTGGCTTTTTAATTCCTTTTGTTTATTCCCCCTGTTGAAAGACAAATCAGAGTTGAGTTTACAGATTATAGCATTTTATTAGAATTACCAAAGTTTTGCTGCAGCAAGGAAGCCAGATTGCTTGCAAAAAAGGAAGCAGCTTTGGGCTTCTAGAGATGGCAAATGATTCTTATAAACAAAAAGAAGTTAGCTTGATTCCTATTGATTGGATGAGGACATGTCTGTCTTACAGGGGTGGGTTTAGGACAGGTGGGCTTTATTTTATATTGGGTCAAAGGTAATGAACTAAGGGCTTGATTGGCTATCTGGATGGGCTGCCTTGGTGGGATTTCAAATTTCAGAATATAAACAGGAAATTCAGGAGGGTGTTCAAACAGGAAGTAGGACACAGGTTTTTGCCTCTGAGAGGTCCTCTGGGAATTCTATACATAATTTTATTACCCCAAAGTTTGGAGCTGTATGTACCCAAGAAAAACATGTTCTTATATTTAATCTATTCCTGGAGGTGTGAACCCACTGTAAGTAGGACCTTTTCATGAGGCTACTTCAGTTAAGGTGTGAACCACCTCAGTGAGGATGGGTCTTAATCTCATTACTGAAGTTCTTTATAAGAGAACGAAATTTTGACAAAGAGAAAGCCATTGGAAGCAAGAAACTGAAACAGAACCCAGAAGGAAAGGAAGAGACCAGGAGACGTCACATGCCTTGCCATGTGACAGAGGAACCAAGGATCACTAGCAGCCAGCCCTAGAAAGACACAGGCTTAGGGGAGAAAGCGTCACCTTGATGATGCATTGATTTGGACATTTTCCCGCCTTCAAACTGTGAGCAAATAAATTCCCATTTCACGGTATTTGCTCACGCAGCCTAGGAAACTAAAACACTGCCCAAGGAGAGATTTTGCTGCATGCTTGCTGATTGACAGCATCTCTTTGGGACACAGATTTCTTATTGTCTTTCCTTTCTTATTAATAATATTAAAAATGTGGATTTCTTATTGTTGATGGAGACAATGGCTTTTCTGAGGATGTCTTTGGAGGATTGAACACACAACCCAGGAGGTGTCCACACTGACTGCTGCAAGGATTGGAACCACCTGCAAATGGCCTGGGGGGCTGCTGAATGCTGAGATTCTAGAGCAGCCGGCCTCTTTGCCCAGGAAACATCCCTTCTCCTTCCCTGCCCTTTTGCCGTGTTGCCTAGAATATTTACTATAAGAGTCTCTCCAGAGGGTGGTTCCAGAAAAATCCAAAATTTGTCTAGGAAGAGAGCTGTTCAAGTTGGGATTCTCAAAAGGATTTTTGTAAATGACTAGTCCTATCAAATGTTTTTTTTTTATTTTTATAGCCTGACCACATGGCATTAATTATCATCTATTAGATATTAACAATGCCAGATGTCACTGTAAAGGTTTTAAGATGTTCTTAAGTAAATAAAGTTGGTTTGTGTAACCATGTATTTTCCACAACACATGATTTTCATGTAAACACATTGTCTTGAGAATGGTATTCTCAGAGCACACGTTAGGATGCTCTGTGTGGTCAGTGACACTTAGCAACAACAGGGTGGAATTGATTTGTTATATTTCCCCAGTCACCCTGGCAGGTCTCTGAGAATTTAGGAGAAAGGAAGGAAGGCATTAAGAAAGGGGCAAACCATAGCTTTGTTCCAAGAGAGGTGAATGTTCAAGGGTCCAAAGGTCCAAGAGAACACTGGTTTATTGATAAGCAGGAAAGAAACCTCATAATGCTACTTATTTTACATATTTGCCCAAAGTTTAGGTTAACTTTAAGAAAACTTGTGTTCAACTATGGACAACAATTAAGCTGTTGCAGAGTTTTTGAGAAAACTGTGGTTCCTCATTCTAAGTGTATGGAGTAGACCTCGAATGGTATTATATGCTATATCCAACTAACCTTATCTTTCTGTCTCTTTCTTCCCCTCCCTCCCTCCCTTCCTACTTCCTTCCCTCCCCATCTCTTTCTTTCTTTCCTTCTTTCTCTCTTTCCTTACATGACTCACTCACCTTTTCATTCTAGGCCCCCATTTGCTTCCTTATAAAACTTTTCCAATTAACCAGTTTTGAATAGTCCACTCACTTGTGAACTTCACATCATTTATGCTTTGCTCCTCTGAAGTTATATTGGTTGATACCTTCTCCCCCTAAATAAAGCAGAATAAACAAAGTTAGTGGCTAAGAAAATAGGCCTTGGAGTCAGATAGATCTGGGTTCAAATCCTGTCTCAGCTGTGGTGGACACTCTTATTTCCAACCTCTGTATCCTTTGTCTAACTCTGTTAGAGAGGCTGAAAACAGTGAAGGCTTGACTTACTAGGTACCACCCCCCTCCCCCAGCAGCTAGTGTGACCACAGGATTAAAAAATAGTGGGCATGGGGAGGGACAAGGTGCAACTCATATAATATAGGGGACTAAATGCATTTCTACTTTCCATTAGAACCATTTCTTCTATTTCCATGGGTACCCAAACACTTCTCTGTGCAGAACTCGTGAACTTTTTTACTGGATGCTTGTTGAGAACATACTCCCCACACAGTAGCATTTAGTAAATGTTGAGGTCCAAATACTTCTCCCAGCAAGTCCCTGGTACCATCTTGTTATATGGTGAGCTCAGCCACATGCCTGGAGCTGTCTGCTTCCTGTTTCCAGGTCTGGGGTGGGTCAGCACTGGCCCTGACCCAGGGAGCTGGGTCCTGGAGGAGGTTGGCTGAACTGAGGAGGCAGTGACAGCTGGACTTGTAGCTTATCAGTATCAGTGTCTGGGGGAACCAGGTTCATACCTGGGGAAACAGGGAAAGTGTCAAGGTCAAAGGGTCAGGTGAGGATGGAGAACCCCGAGGTTCTCCACGAACATAAAAACCCAGAGGGCAGGGGGAGTGGTGAGTGAGCATGACTGTGCACCGCTCTAGGTTGGCAATGGCCCTTGTGCGCTGTGTTGAGTGTGAGCTGTGTGCTGGCTCAAAGGAGATAGGTAGGAGAGGACGACGGCACTGATCCCGACAACCCACCAGGAGATTTTCCCTAAGGGGCTCAGTTTGCTGACAGCACAAAAATGTATTGTCGGCTCTCTTTGTCTATTTCTCTGGATTTCTTTTTCCATCTTTGCAGAAGCTGGTACAATTGAATGTCCATTGGCTTCGTTACTTACCCCTTCTAGGCATTCAAATGATCTTTTTATCATCCCAGTCCTCAGAGCATGGCTCCTTAATCCTCCGCCAAAGATCACTGGGAACCAAACCCGGTAGTTTTAGAGCTGTGTTGACACCTAGCATGGCAGAATTTGTCTGAGCACAATGTATTGAGCATTTTTTCAACCATGGGGCTGTGAAGCAATTGTCTCTGGCTTTAGTGGAAAGCTGGGATTTGCAGGTTGATGGCTGGCTTCTGGGGCATTTTCTCCTCATGAGCTAAGACACTGGATACTTTTTAAGATCAAGAGATGAGGGGCTCAATTATTTTTTTTCAAATTCACGCTGGAGCCCTGTGGTCTGCATTCTGCGTAAATGTGTCTCCCAAAAGACTGCCTGATACATAATACAAATTCAGAAACGGGTGCTGTGAGAGTCATGCAGAATGCACAGTTCTCTACACAGGTCAGAACATTCAACATCCTTATCTTCTTGTGCCGAGGGTCACTTGACTCCCATCCAGCTTTTTGTTGTTTGCCCTCTGCTATCAGAGCCTCCGCATACAGTTCTAAGCAATACTTACAAGTTGTGCAAAAGGGCGCCTCATCTAAGGGGCTCCATTATACTGCATCCATCACGGCTTTGTCTAAGTATTATAAAGAAGTTCTGGCAGATGTCTTGAATGGACAATTTTCTGACAGATGGAAGTGATATGTCTTTAGGAAAGGGTACCTTTTCCTTATTTTCACAAAGGCCCCAACTGAGCTAGTTTTAGGAAACCTGAAGTTTTCTCCTTGTCTCAAAATATGAAAGTAGTCAAGCATCCATGTGGCCCCATCTAGATATTATTTGAGAGGTGGAAGCTGATTGAGGGGCTCCTGTTGGGAATTGAGGAGGCACCACTGGCTTGACTCCCAAAGAGTGGGGATGGCTTCCCTAAGGCTAGTGAGAGATTGAGGGGGAAGGGTGCTTTCCACGAGATGGAGACCTGGGCCCTGCTTGCCCACATCTTCCTGGATGGAGCAGTGGCTCCAATAAGCCAAGGAGGAATGAACATGGGGGATCATGGCTTGGAAGCCTTGGCAAAAGATCTCTTTGACACAAATTGGTACAGGAAGATTCCACCTTCTAAATGGGCCTTGCCAGCTTGGGCACTGAGCATCTTAGCATCAACCAAAAGAGCTATCAGGAAAGGGGTCCCTTCCTCAAATCTTCTGGTCTGTGTAAGTCATTCCCCCCTTTCTAGGATTTTTGTATGAATTTGGGAGGGGAACAGAGATCCAGATTAATGCCTGATATTACGCGTCTCACCTTAAATCTAACAGAAAAATAGAGCAATATGATATTTCTTGCACCCAAGTCCAGTGAAGCAAATTTATGTGCCCTGTACTTGTGAACAGGTGCTGAGTTTAGCTCAGAAACACAATGTTTCCAAAACAGGTCTCTAGTGCTGGTTCCTGGAAGAATTTGTCATATAGTTAAGTCTGTTTTCAGTACTTTAAAATTCTCTTTCAAAGAGCATCCCCTCCCACACCACTTCCCCCCTACCCCTTCACTCTGGGAACCCAGCACCCCTCTGGTGCATGCTGGTTACCCCGGAGCCCCTTCTTGTAGGATATGTCCTGTGCCCTCCTCCTTGTCTCAATCTAGACCTACCCAAGTGTGGTAGTTTGAGGCTTTTATGGACCCCAGAAAAATCATGTCCTTAGAGCTAATCCATTCCTGTGGGTGTGAACTTATTGTAGGTGGGACCTTTTGATTAGATCACTTCAGTAAGGCATGATCCAGGGTGGCTCTTAATCCTCTTACTAGAGTCCTTTATAAATGGGATGAATACGGAGAGAGAGACACAGAGGAGCTTGGAAAAAGCCAGAGGAAGCCGGAAGCCAGAAGTTGAAAGCAACGTAACCCGGAAGAGAAGGGAAAGACCAGCAGACATCACATGTGACAGAGGAGTCCAGGATGGCTGGGGTATTTAAGTTCCAGACTCTTAACTTTGGGGAGAAAGCATCACCTGATGATGCCTTGATTGGACATTTTCATGACTTTAGAACTGTAAGCTTGCAAGCTAATAAAGTCACATTGTTAAAAGCCAACCCATTTCTAGCATATTGCATTTCAGCAGCCTAGCAAACTAAAATGCCAAGCATTCCTGTCCTGTGACACAACCCTTTCAAACCTCCCTCTGCAAATGAATCCCCATATTGCATGAATTACTTAGGGTGAACTAATAGGTTACCCTGCCGTCAAAGACCAAATTAGCAAAGGGTGTTTATTCTTTAGCTTACAGCTGCAAGGGAGCCGTTCTCTGTCACTTTCATTTCAGCAGGGGTTTCAAGGGGTTTGAAAGGTTTTCTAGATTAAAAAGAGGACATCTTGAGATAGTCTGATTGGTGCGTATTCAATTAAGGTGGCTTTCTGATTGGCCTTTAAGTACATTTGGTAGTCCTTAAATGGCTCACTAACCATTTTATATGGTTAGGGAATTTTCAGGCTGGGTGAAAATTTTAGGGCCATCTTATGGGATTTTTTTTAACTCTGGAGGGCAGAGAGGAATATCTGGGCAGCTCAGATACCAGGCAGGGCTTCTCTCCTTTATGCAAGAATGTGTTGTTAGTAGTCTCAAGAATGCAATTCCTCAAGAAATGTCTCACTACTGAGTTCCTATTTGAATTATTGTTCAAATATATAAGAACTATTAAAAAGCTATGTCAACAACAGTAGCAGCCACAACAAATGAGAGAGAGGAAAAAAAGAAAACTCCTGTATACTAAGCTCTTATTGAATCCAGACACGAAAAGATCAGTATAATGATTATCCCCATTTTAATGCAAAGGAAACTGAGGCTCTGAGAGGCTGGATGTACTGACCCAGGTCCTTAGGCTGTTCAGCTGGTCACAGTCAGAATTGAGGCCCTGTTTGTTCTCTAAACTGTACCTACATTTTCTCATTGCCTAAAATGAGGAGGAGAATTGCAGCAATTGAAGCATTTTGATAGGGCTAGTGGGAGAACTGTTTTGGGTAAAGAGCCCCCCTAGCATCTTATGGATTTGTTCTATGAACCCTCTTGCCTGTCAGGTCAAAACCACAGACCCCTTTTCAGAATGTAGCAGCAGATAGTTTTATGACACTGAACATCAGCATGTCTTTAAATTAAATTTTAGGACTATTCAAAATTATATTTTACAACTTTCCCATAATTTCAATACCTATTAACCTAATACGATTCAACATCTGTTCAAATGGTCATTTTCCGCAAACGTTTAGAATTCGAGTTTTCCCACGGCGTCATAAAACCATCACTGCCATCCTTATCAACCTTTTTGCAGGCAGTTATCCACTGCACTCAGAACACGCTACATCAAAATAAAAATCATACTAAGTCCACGCTATACTGTGTGTTATTTAATAAATATATCACACCTGCACCAACACATCCCCACAAGAATAGTGTTTTTAAATGCATAAAATAAAATTACAAAGGAAATCAGTTACATATATTGAAATACAGTTACTAAAATAAAAAAACATATGATATAATACTATACATATGTGCTTCTTTCTTATCACATTAAACAATAATCCAATACATCAAAAATATAGGAAAGTTAAAGTTAAATTTTATTTTTTAAAGACATGTCAATGTGCGGTCTGTTGTTGTTTTTCTCGAATAAGAAGATTAAACTGTGGTGTAGTATTTGACAAGGCAACACGCATATCAGGTTGGACATCTAATCGAGTTGATTTTTTTCAATTCAAGCTCACAGACCCCATGAAATCTTTTCACAGACTCCTTGGGGGCCCATGGACCCATGGTTAAGAACCCCTCTTCTAGATCAAACTTCCTGTTCGGCCAAAACTTTAACAGCTCATACGTAGGTCTAGCTTTGCATGTAGAAATTGTCCATTCTTAAGTTTAGCATTCTTCAACTGCATTAAAAAAAAAAGTGTATTTGCTACTTGTATTTGTCACCAAAACCTTACATCATTAGTATTATAAACTATCAAATGAAAAAAAAAAAAAACAATAGAGATGAGTATTTGATTTCCAAACATTTGCACGCTTAATGTACAGCTGCACCCTTAATGTACAGCTGTGCTTCTCTCCTTGATTTTCAGCTCAGTTTCATGATTCCAACTAGTCCTTCTAGAGTAAGTTTCCCTGTTGTTTCAGTAATTTGACACTGAGGTAGGATGATAAGCTATTGTGTTGAAGTAACCTCCCCAGAGTGGAGAGAAGTGACCATCCAGGAAAAGGTGATGTTCTCTTCAAGTATGTAACAGAGGAAATTTTATTGTACTTGTGGCATGTTGTAAAAATATGTCTTCTGATATGGAAACCATTTATCTAATTAGGGTTTAATATACAGAATATATAAAGAACTCTCACAACTCAACAACAAAAAGACAATCAACCCAATTAAAAATGAGCAAAGGACTTAAATAAGCATTTCCCCAGAGAAGATATAAAAATGGCCAAAAAGCACATGAAAAGATGCTCAGCATTATTAGCCATTAGGGAAATACAAATCAAAACCATAATGAGATACTGCCTCTAATCGAGGCACTGGAATGACCATTATTTTTTAAAAATTCAGAAAATAACAGGTGCTGGTGGGGATGCAGAGAAATAGGAACCCTTGTTCATTGTTGGTGGGAATGTAAAATAGTGCAGCTGCAGTGGAAACAGTTTGCCAGTTCCTCTGAAAAGAAAGCATAGAATTACCATATGACCCAGCAATCCTGCTATTAATTATATACCAAAAAAATTGAAAGCAAGGACTCAAATAGATATTTGCATGCTGATTTTCATAGTAGCATTATTTACAATAGCCAAAAGGTAGAAAATCCCTAATGTCCATCAACAGATGAATAAATATGTGGATAAAAAAATATGTGGCATTTACATGCAATGGAATATTATGCAGCCATTAAAAGGAACGAAGATCTGATACATGCTACAACACAGATAAACCTTGAAGACATCATGTTGAGTGAAATAAGCCAGCCACAAAAGGACAAATATTGTATGATCTCATTGATATGAAATAATTAGAAAAAGCAAATTCATAAAGTCAGGAAACTAGAATACAGGTTACCAGGGGCCGTTTTGGGGTTGGAGAATAGGGAGTTAATGCTTCACTGGTACAGAGTTTTTGTTTGGGGTGATAGAAAAATATTGGTAATGGTGGGTGGCAATGGTAGCACAACATTATGAATGTAATTAATGCCACTGAATTGTATACTTGAAAGTGGTTGAAATGGGAAATTTTGGGTTGTATATATGTAACCACAATAAAAATTAAGAGGAAAAAATCTGTAATTTGCCAGTCTCGATTAGGGCCCTGATACCCTGGGATCCCACGTGGGAAAGCTTTACTTTAGAGCTCCCTTCCCACTCCCTTAGCATGCATACTTGGCAATGGGGAAGGGAAGCCATTGGAGGATATTTCCAGCACCTTGCTGGCTTCCCATTCACCACCACCTGTACGATTCTATCTGCAAATGGGGTATGTAATTAGCACTTGAAAATCACTCAGGAATCTGGTTTTAGTTACAGCTCAATGAGGGGCCCCTCTGGGTGCAATAAGGGATCTGGAATTCAAGTGTTAAGCCAGGGGAAAGGTAGAATAATTAGAAGTCCCTGCCACTCCCACCCAGTTACCTAATGAATGCAGATGGGAGACAGGAGGTGATTCACAGGTTGTCTGTGAATCTTACTGTGGAGGAGAAAAATGGTTATCATGTAAACCCAGGGCAGAAAGGCAATATAAATAACATGGTACTTTTAAACTACCACCAACCGATGAATGTTCTTTTCCCAAACAGTGTTTGGCTTTGTCCCCATCAGAAAAATGTACTCTTCTCTAGGGCTCCTGAATCATATTGGGAAGGTGTAAATGATATTCCTTCCAGTTTCTACCGAAAAGAGAATCTTGAAGAATAACAACACCCAAACTCGGGCATGAACCATAATTTTAAGGATGCTAGAAGGGTACAGTGCCAAGGACCCCCTTGTTCTTTGGAGGCAATGTAGAAAGGAGCGTCCTTGGCTACTTGGAGAGCAATCTGAGTGTCCCTATGCTAGAAAGCAGAGCTCTCCTCCCTCTGGCAAACTGCTCAGAGCAATGTTGTATTAATCAGATGAAAGCTGAGATCCCCTGACTGCTGAGATTCAAATTAAGTTGGCACTGACCCCGTTCCAAATTCAGTGAATACTGAGTCACTCGCTGTCTCTCCAGGGATTTTGGGAGAAGGTAGTTCAGAGGTTTCACGCCTTTGATTTCCTGGATTAATTCCATTATCCAGAGTGTTTTGCTGTCCCAGGAGGGTACTGGGCCATAGAGCACCCTCCCAGGTCAGAGCTCCTCCCTTTTCCTTGTTTTTCTGTCTCTTCCCTGCACCCTTCCCCGAAGACCTTCAGATGCTAATTGACTTTAGTGAAGATTTGGGGAGATGGATGGAGAGGACTGATATTATCAAAATGCAAACAATCTAAACTTGGACAATATACTTTAAAACCCCCTCATCATCCTTCCTAACCCAGGCTCCAGGCACTCCTCACTTTTTTTTTCCCAGTCCCCTATTTTTTCCTGTTTATTTCCTTTCCTTTTTCTGCTCCTCAAGAACAACAACAAAAGCCCAGAGCTTCAGCTCAGCTCCGGGTCTCTTTGCACATCCATAGGGCTCTCAGCAAGAGGAGAAATGACCTCAGCCTCTCACCCTCCTCTCCAGTGTCTGATGAACCGTGAAAAGAGCGAGGGAGGTTTTGTTCCTCATTGATATGGCTTATGACTCTCCCCTGGAGTCAGTTTTGGTTTGGGTCGTTTTCCCCTTTTGATTATTAGTGTTTGGCTGCTGTTGCGGGTCTTAAAGGTTGCGCTGAGCAGGCTTCTTATACTCTAAGGCGTGTCTGCTATAGGAGTGCAAGTGTGTTCTTGCGCCAGCAGCCTCAGCTTCACCTGGGAATTTGTAAGAAATGCAAATTCTCAGGCCTCACCCCGACCTACTGAATCAGAGGCTCTGGGGGTGGGACCCAGCCTTTGGGGGTTTGGAACACACCAAGACTTCCAGGTGACTCTGATATCCATTCAAGTTTGAGAACTAAAGTAACAGATGGGCTTATAAAGGGCGGAGAATGCTGGCCGCAAATGCAGCAAACCAATAAGCATTAAAGCACATGCAAGACACTAGGTTCCTCCTACAGGACTGATGGCAGTGGAAAGCTGAGGGCCTTGCAGGGTTTACGGAGTGAGGCCTGGGAGGAGAGTTGTTGGACTAACTCTGATGGGAACTTATGGTAGGGTGGACGTGGCTCTAAGTCGTTACATGGTAACTCATTTATTCCTCACCACAACCTTGTGATGAAGGTATTAGTGTCTCCATTTTACAGATGGGGTAACTGAGACACAGAGCAGTTAAGTAGCTCCTACTGCTTTGCCATGCCTCTTTCTTGCCACCAGCCTTTTGAGAAAGGCTGCTTAGTCTTTCCCCATTGGTCATGGAAGAAGCGGATTCCAAGACTGGTAGCTACTCTGCTTGGAAGGAAAGGTGGTCAAGAAGATAATGAATTATTTCTATGGCTCTCTTTCCTTATTTGTAAATAGGAAAGAAAAATTGGGAGGCGGTATACTAAAGTGAAACAGAAGGGTGGGCTCATAGCCGTGCTCACTGCTGATTGTTTTTTTTTTTTTTTTTCCTGCATGCTTGAATTTCCACATATTTAGTTTATTTTTATTTTTTTTTTAAGTTTGTTTAGGAGGTACCAGGGATTGAACCCAGGTCCTCGTACATGCCAAGCAGTTGCTCAACCACTGAGCTACACGTGCTCCCATGTATTTGTTTTTTTTTTTTTTTATTTTTTTTTTATTATATTTATTTATTTATTTTTTAATTTAACTAGCTAGCGACTGTCCTCGTCAATGAAATGGGAGTCGGTGAAATAGGGATGGTATAATCAACATCTCAGTGGTGTCGTGAGACTTAAAAGCACCTTCAGAGTAAAGCTCCTGGCACCAGAGTGATCAGTCCCAAAATGTGAATCCTTCACTTACCCCTTCCTTTCTTCCATGGTTTCCACGGAAAAATGGAGTTTAGGAAAAAGTCATAATTTCACAGAGGATCCTACAGACAAACGAAAATGGAATTACTTATTTGGTGCTGTTCTTTTCTAGATATTGTATTATTTTCCCTTGTGGAAGGGATTTCAAAGTTCCTGACTGACAGCAGACCTAGGAAGGTACAGATGAAGATAATGTTTCATTAGGTGAGTTGTGATAAAATCCACTGGTTTTGATCATGGGTTGTCAGGAAGTCAACAGAGCTATCCCTCTTCCTGTGGGCTAGAGCTTACCTCTACAGCTAGTCTACTGAGCTGCTCCTGGAAGCACCTGTGACCTAGATAAAATCTTCATCAACAGACCAAATATTGCCTGCTGTCCTAGGGCCTCCTATTGGCCTCCTACTGGGCTGTTTAGAATCTGTGCCTACCAAACATCCCAAGACCCCTCAGCAGCAAATAGCAGGAGCAAGTGTTCTTGAAAAGAAATGTCTGTGGGAGATAAATTCACTATGCAAAGTTTAATTTTCTTCAATAATTTTGCTTCTAAATCCCTGCTGAACTTAAAATGATTAAGGTAATAAAAAGACTTTGTCGTTTCACTGACCTACCATTGACCCTCATAAAAAAGTCATCCTGAGCTTAAAATTTTAGTGTGTGGTTGCTAATATCATTTTAATTTTCCATATACTTTACTTTCTCTAGTAATTGTTTTGCTTCAAATAATTTTTTCTCAATGACTATCCAGTGTACATTATTTGCAATTCCCAAAGTTTCAAAGAAACTTTCTGCTGGCCTGAAAGATTATTATATTATTATAGGGTTTTTGTGCCCAGTATAAAATATCCCTTTTTGTGGCAACAGTGCCCTGATCCTACATTCTCAGTCCATGTGCTTTAAGGAATGAGTCCACTTCCAGGTTCTGGGCTGCATCACATGATATAGGCTATGCCAATCAAAGCAAGCTATTTCTTGACCATGAGGATTGGTTCAGGAATAAGCTCAAGACCCAAATCAGGTCTGTTAGGGTCAAGAAGACCCTACTCAGGGATTGTGGGGACAGTATTATGGGAAGTGGATTCTCTCCCTCTCTGGATGTTATACCAGTAGGAATATAAGCTGTGAGACCCATTTCTGAGGAGCCTGAGAATGAAGCCATCAAAGAGAAGGTAGAGGTGAGAGAGAATTCCTGGTGATATCGTTTGGCCTCTGAAACAGGCTCCAAATTAAGTTGCAATTTGCAACTGTGTTGAGCCCTGACACTCTGCTTCTTGCTTGTTGTGTATCTCATTGTGTTTCCTCATTGTGTCTCCTCATTGTGTTATCTTGTTGCTTCATCTTGTTGCTTCATCTTGTTGCGTCAGCTCGCTGTACCAGCCCATCATGTCAGCTCATTGTCTTACTTATCTTCTTTAAGAGGCACCAGGAACTGAACCCAGGACCTCCCATGTGGTAGGCAGGCACCCAATTGCTTGAGTTGATGATCAACTTTATGCTGTGTCACAAGGAGAAAGTACCCATCTCATTGCCACAGGCTGCACAGAAGCTGACTGTTCAGAGAAAATGCAGCTACTGAAAAGACTAATGTTTAGAGAGATCAAGAGCTGCAATATTATGTGGCCATTCCTTAGATAAACAAACAAGCAAAGGAGGATGCCAATATTTTTTGCAGCTGCACTGATGTGAGTCAGTAATTGGAACATAGCTGGATACATTCCTAGAATGCCTCGTGATGCTTCACAGGGAATCTAAAGCAAGAAGCCAATCCTGGCATGGGTCGGGGGGGGGCGGTCAAAGGGAGAAGAGCATAGCCTAGATCAGAATTATTCCTTTAGCCACATTTGGTTTTCTTAAATATTTAACTCATATTTATTAAGTGAATACTGTGTTCCAGAATCACGACACATTTCTTTGTAAGAATGAAATGGAGTGGGGTATCAGAACCCTCTCCGTGGCCCATTGGATATTTGTGTGTATAATAAATTGCATTAGTTTTCCTGTAGAATGTTGAACCATCCATTCAACAAATTCTCTTACAGTGTTTATAATATAATTTATCAATGAAGCCCTCCAGGCATTATTGCTATATTCTGGTGCCTTTATTAGATAGTTTTCTGATGTTTATAGTCAAGGTTTTGGTGTCTGGAGTGGAGATAAGCAACCTTCCTACAGGACAGCTTAACAAGACTTATTTCTGCCTGGGTCTGCTATACGTTGTACTAGCACATGAACAAACCATTGTGTTAACATATATTTTCAGGGCTTTCTATGGAGAAACTCCCACTGGCAATCTTTACTATTGAAGAGTTATGTCTTATGCCTATGGAATGCTAGGAAACAATTCTTCCAGTCCAGTTGTTCATCCTCAGATAATGTCATCCAGTTCTTCACTTTTCAAAGAGCACCCTTTCTTCCACTTCGGCCATGACTATAGCCCCTGGGGTGGTAAATTCAGATTATGAGTTGCTCCAGAAAGCTGGTCCTGAGTAAAGCATAGTCTTGATATTCTTCACTCCCTTCTCAGCATTCCTTGGCCCCATGTTGAGGAGCTCATTAGGCACTTCATGTCTTCCTGGTGGCCCTTAATGTTATGTGGCACCACATCCTAGATTGTCTTCTTTGGAAAATACACTTTTTTAGGGGGATTTTATTAGTCAGCATTCTCTAGAGAAACAGACCAATAGGCTATATAAATACATATATGAAATCAGGAAATTCATTATACATCATAAGGAGATTTATTTTAAAGGAATTGGCTCTTGTAACCATGGGCACCTACAAGTCTGGACTCCATAGGGCAGGCTGCAAGTGGAAGCTCCGATAAAGGTGGTGTTGAAATCCTTAGTCTTTATTCCCCAGGGGAAGCTGGCAATTCTGGCAAGAGTCAATGTTGAAGTTGAGGCAGAAATTCTTCTTCTGACTTCTGAAATCCTCAGTTCTGGCTTTTAAGACCTCTACCTGATTGGCTGAAGAAAGTCCCCAAATTGCTGTGCAGTCTCCTTTGTTAAATGTAGATGTAACCAAGTGATTGTAGATGCAATCAACTGATTATAGATGCAATTTCCATCTATGAAATACTCTCACAATAACAAGCAGGCCAGTTCTTGATCAAACAACTGGATACCATAACCTAGCCAAGTCGATACATGAAATTAACCATCACAGGGATCAACATCAATAGAGTGGCTACTGTGGAGTCACTACATTTGATATTCACACCAAGGCCATGAGATTGGTATTCTCAGATCCAATTTACAAGTGAGGAAACTGAGTCTCAGAGATTTTAAGTAACTTGTTCAGCTCAGTCTGTTTCCAAAGTCTTTGCTTCTTCTAGTAAACCCAAATCCTAGACTTTACACTTTCCTTTTTTAAACACAGTAAGATTTGCCTAGACCATTCTCCAATTATCTTGCACTATGTTTGCTATTTTCGAAGCCCACAGTGCTTGATTAGAAACTTTTTTTTCCCTGAGGTATTAATGACTGCTTTTACTATTCTCAGGTGCATTTGCCTTTTAAGAGTCCATTCCCTTAATCAATAAATATTTGTTAAATAAATATTTAAGTATTTTTAGAGAGGCAGCATAGAATGGCTATTAGCTCAGGGCTCTGGGTTTAGGTCCTGGCTTTCCCCCTTACTGTGTAACTTGGTTACCTTGCTTAACTTCTATGTCTCATTTTTTAACAATATCATTTTTATGATAATCAAATATTTAAAATTACATAAAGCTCTTAGAACAGTGCCTGGCAAAGAGAGAGTGCTCCAAAGTGTTTTCTGAGACAGTGAGCAGCTTGGCAGGCATATACTCTATGCCAGGCAGTGGGGGGGCGGGGGGGGGGCAGGAGGGGAGTACCCAGAATCACATGAACTCAACCCAGATCTCCAGATCTCTAATAACATAACTTTGGCTACCTCAGAGATGATGGCTTTTTTGGGGCAATAATAAAAATAGAATAAAAGAGCTGATATCTACTGAGCATTTATTATTTGTTAGTCTCTGAGCTAGGAGATTTCTGTGGATTATCTCATTTAATCATCAACTACTTTCTAGGCCTCCATTCTCCCCATTTTACAGACGGGGGACCTGAGAAGCCGAGCTGGATTCCATCCGAGGCAGCCTGATTCCAGAACGTGCCTGTGCTTATCCACGGCTCCTTACACGTGATTTCCTACCATGCTCTGCCATAACCCCTCAGCCTCCCGCCTGTGCCCTGGCCTCTTTTCCCATATTAGTTCATGGTGATTTATTGCCAAGCAGATACAGACATTTTGTGTGTGTGTGTTTTAAACCAGCGGGGTTTGTGTCCAAGAGCTTTGCATGGATGAGCAGTGGGACCCCGGGCTGGGGCTGCTGTTTGTAGAGGAGATACAGAAGGAGTAGCAACAATGAATTTGGCCAAATGCAAATATTTATATTTTTCCAGATAATTAACCATGGCAGCTTGTAAATGAAATATTTGCCAGTGCTTGTGAACATTACCCAGTATAATGTTATCTTTTGATTAAACAACATATGTTCTCTAATGATGCATATGTATGAGGGATAAAGAGAAAGGTGCCGAGATGCTCATAATTCTGAATTTCTTAGATTTGGTGAGTGTCAGTCAGATTCTTGTGTATTTCAGGCCTTTCAAGGGAAAAGGACTGACAAAGGTTCTGTTGATTATGCATTGTTCTTTTCTAATCCACCTACAATTAATATTGCCAGTGTTAATAATGTCAGTGAAACGAATGCAAAGAGCATTGAGTTAAATTTGGTATAGGAAAGAAAAGGAACAGTTTCATGAATTAGGATTTGGTTTAAATTCTCTTTTGAATGAAACCCATTTTCTATGTCTAACTTGAGTGTGCATGTTAGCATCAGCTGATGGCCTGTGCAGCCCGGTGAGCTGCAGCTGGTGTAGCAAGATGACGCAACAAAGGGAGACAAACAGACACAGAAAAACGCAAAGCAAATGGACACAGTGAGCACAAGCAGCAAGGGGGGGATAAAAAAAAATCTTAAAAAAAAAAAAAAGATTAATATAAAAAAAAAAACCTTGGCCAAGGCACTGGTGAAGATGGAGGTGCACAGCTCAGTGCTACAGCTCAGCTCAGGGTTGCAGTTCGGCTTGATGCTGCAGCTCGGTGTCCATCTGGCTCGGGCAAAGGTGCAAGTGCACCCAGGGCTTTGCGGCTGCGCTGGATATAGGGTCACTGTGTCACCACCCTGGAAGTGGAGCCCCAGCACACTGGGTCCATGTGAGGGCATTGGTTAAGGTTTGGGGACTAGATTAGCATTTTATGTTAATGACGTATGCTAACTGGGAGGTGTTGATTGGTTGATTATTAATTAGGGTAAGGGATCCTATTGGTTGAAAAATCTCTTATCCTATTGGTTGGCTCAGGATCCCTCTGCCTAGGGGTCACAGTTTGGTTAGCAGCCCGCTTCTTCAAGATTCACACACATTTTCATTTATCAAGGGTACCAGTGGTTTAATGAAGCTGCATCTTGGGGGTCGGATGTGGCTCAACTGGTTGGGCGTCCGTCTCCCATATGGAGGGACCCGGGTTCGTTCCCCAGGACCTCCCGGTAAAAAAAAAAAAAAAAAATGAAGCTGCATCTAGCATAAAATCAACTTGTGGTTAGCTGAAAATTGTAAACTGGACCCTAATTATAAACGTGCAAGTTAATTTTCTTGCTGCTGCCATTCTCTGATCTCCAAAAATCTATAGAAAAATTGCATCAATGGGAAAAGGTCCATCTGTGGGCATCTTAGAGACTGAGTTGGTCCTTGTGCTCTCAGTCACAGACTGGCTCATTGGTTGCTGCTGCTGTCTCCATTCCAGACTTTTCTCTGCAATTCCTCACTGGCTTAAATCCTCAGAAAAAGTTCTCCAGAAGGACAGGACCAAAACAGAATGTTTTGAGTTATTTTGGGGCATATTATTAGTATCCAAGCACAAGATTAAATTTTGTAAAGTATCTAACTCAAACCAAATCAAATATGAAAATATGAAAACCAGATCATCATACCAAGGCTCCTTGCATGGTGTCCTGTGCCCAAGAATTATTATTCCTAGAATAAGAAGAGTCTGGCTCAATTTTAAATGGGTGTTAAATTATGGCAGGTCCAATCCAGTATATTTAGATACACATTTCTCGTAAAATTCATGGATTCTTTCTCCTAGTTCAATCAACATGATTGAATCAGAATCATCCTCCTGGTCTCTTATATTCCATTGCTACTTTCATTCTCTTTTCTGGTCCAGGGCACCAGGAAGAATAGGTATATGTCAACTTTAATCAGTAAGTGAGCTGTCAGGCTGTTGGGATTTGAAATGAGGGCTCTGAATAGCTGTGGAGTAACACGAGAGCTTTGAGTATCTGATTCATACATTTGTCTAGGCCAGTGGTTCTTGACTGGGGGATATTTTGTACCCCCAGGGGGCATTTGCCAATGTTTGCAGACATTTTTTTAGAGGCCAGGATGCTGCTATACATCCTACCATGCACAAGACAGTCCCATAACAAAGAATTATCATGCCCAATATGTCAATTGTACCAAGGTCAAGAGACTCTGGCCTACCATATAATGGAATGGAGCTGAGACATGCAGCCCATAATGTCTCGGTTTTCAGCCAAAGGACCCAAGAGACTCATACAGTGACTGGGTAGCACTGGTGCCGACAAGCCAGCAAGAAGGAAGCCGTGACAGCTAGGAGGCTCTGTGTGAGGTCTTTCCTGAAGCCAGGCTGCTGTCCACATCCATCAGTGTGGAATCCAGCCCCAGAAAGGGAAGTGGCACCCACTTCAAAGTCTGAGAAGCAAACAGGCCCTTTCCTGTTATCATCATGTGGAGTAGAAGTCATTAAACAGCATTTTGAAGGAAGAATGATGGTTTCTTCCCCTTCACACACAATGTTCAGTTAATTTATTCTGACTGGATGTGGTGGCGAACCAGTGCTGGACAATGTGTGGAAATACATGCCTGTCCCTCATTATCTCTAATGGGAGTTTCAAAGCTGCTTACAGATTTAGTGTCCTATTTGGTCTGACTTGTATAACACCTGTCAGTAGACTGCTTTTCTGCTATGTTATTAATATTTAAACAATGCAATTTAAAGATCATACTGCGCCTATGACAATATTAAAATACATCATTCAGTGTCCTTCGATGGTGATGGGAAGACTGGGAGTGGGAACTCGATGGAGACAGGCAATGGGTAATAACCCTACTGAGGAGGGAGGAAAAGCTACATTTACTTTCACTGTATTAATATAATTAATAAATTAAGGAGGCTGCGGCTTTCTTTTTCCTGGACAGAAATCTCCACTATTGGGTTGAATTGAAGCAATGCCAATCTGTAGGGTGGGAGGTCTGCCTAGAACAGTTCTGAATGAAGCTTGCATTGAGCTCTTCTTCAGGCCTCCCATCCCCTCTCTCCTACAGCTTGTGATCTTCTCTGCCTCCCTTCTTTGGCTCTGTCCCCTTCCCACCATGGTCTACTTAGGTCTCCTCTCCTGGGAAGTGCCTTGGCTCTGAATCTTTCCAACCCCTGCGGCCTGCTGTGCACCTCACTCTAAGAAGAGGGAGCTACTCTCATCAGGATTGCTTGGGGAAGGAGCTCATGAATATATTTACATGTGAAGTTAATAAGGAAGAGATAGTCAATAT
Source organism: Tolypeutes matacus (assembly GCA_026826555.1). Classification (NCBI taxonomy): domain Eukaryota; kingdom Metazoa; phylum Chordata; class Mammalia; order Cingulata; family Chlamyphoridae; genus Tolypeutes; species Tolypeutes matacus. The sequence continues at coordinate 50,880,358 of JAKSZT010053928.1, read as the reverse complement.
TGGCCAGTTTTTGACCACTCAGTATCCACCTGTTGACCCTCCTTCTATCAAGTCTTGGCATAACAGTAAATCCAGGTACATGGCTCCACCATCGGCGATTGGAGACCTGCTTCCTTTCCCTACAATTGGTTGCTCTCCTCTAGGACTTAGGCATAGGATTCATCCATCTTTGGGGCCTCATCTGAGCCAACTGTGCCTGCTCCCTGCAGCTCTGGAGCTTTCTTTGTTGGTTCTTCCTGCAAACAAGTCTGTTTTCATACTGGTCCATTGATTCTCCGAGCTCCCTGATGTTGTCCTTCCAAGAATTTCCCTTTTGCTTAATGAAACAGAATATTAAATGGAACTTTCCTGTTGTCTGAGAGTTTTGTCTGAAGAAAAAGCTCATAAACAGTATTTGACAAGCTCTCCACAAGGCAAAGCCAGTTTTATGAACCTTAGCCCTTCTTCTGCCCCTTATCTTTATAAGAAAGGCTGTATTAGTTTCCTGTTGCTGCTGTAACAAATTATTGCAAACTTTGTGGCTTAAAATAACAAAAATGTATTATCTTACACTTCTGGAGACCAGAAGTCTGAAATGAGAGACTTGACAATGCTAAAGTCAAGATGTCAGCAGTGCTGTGCTTCTTCTGGAAGTTCTAGGGGGAGAATCTGTTTCATTGCCTTTTCCAGCTTCCTGAATTCCTCAGCTCATGGCCCCCACCTATCTTCAAAGCCAGCAGTTGCATTGCTCTAACTTCTGCTCCCATTTTCACATCTCCTTCTCTGACACTGATTCTCCTCCCTCCCTCTTTCACTTAAAAGCATATTTGTGATTACATTGGGTCCATCAGATAATTCAGGATAATCTCTGTATTGCTAGGTCCAAATGGATGGCTTAAAACAAAAGAATTCACAGATTCTGGGGAATAGGACATGGACCTCTTTGGGTGACCATTATTCTGCCTACCTCTCTAGGGAGAGGATTTTTTTCCAGATTAGTTTCTTATGTATTTTCTCTTTCCTTTTCTCCTTTTTCTGTACCTTTTTAAAAATTTGTAAAATAAAATATAGATACCAAAAACAAAAACTTACAGCCTAGTGAATTATTATGAGGCAAACACCCTTTTGATCACCATCCAGGTAGAACTTTTCCAGTTACCCCCAAAGTCCTCCGCAGCCCCTTCTCACCCTCCACATGTAGTGCAACTTTCTAGTAATCAGGTCCTTGCATTTTGTATGGTTTTATCACCCAAGTGTGCATCTCCAAACACTACAGTTTATCTTGCCTATTTAAAAAACTTGATATGTCTTTTAAATCTCTTTCAATCTACAGGTTCCCTCTCCATCCCTTTCTTTTTCATACAATTTATCTGTTATCCTATTTGACCTGAAGAGATACCCACAGTGTGGATTTTGCTAATTGCATATTCAAGGTTCAATTCAACATGTCCTTATGTCCCTTGTGTTTCCTAGAGGCTTGGTCAGTGTAGCAGTTTGGCATTATTTACAAATTCCAAAAATAGATATTAGATTATGTTTGTGATCTGGTCTGTTCCCTTGGCATATTAGATTGTATTAGATTCAGAGGTTTTACTTTTACTTGATTAAATAATGATTAGGGCTTTGATTGGGCCACATCAGTAGGATGTCCAGTCCCTGCCCTCTTGATGGGTAGGGACTCACAGAGAAAACTACACACAGAGGAGTTAGTTGGAGTTTTAATGCTGGAGCCCAGGGAAGTACATACACAGAGAAGCAGATATGTGAGGAAAGAGAGAGGGCTCCAACAGACATGGCAGAGGCCCCAGGAAGAGAGACAAGCCATTTGCCTGACAGTTTACAGCTGGCTTTGTGGAAAGAGCAGAGCACCTGAGCCAGAGGAAAATGAGCCCCAGGAGAGAGAGTCTAGCCGTTCACTTGAGAGTTCACAGTTGACCTTATGGAGAGAGCTGAGCAGCTGAACCGGAAAGAATTGAGCCCTGTGGAGAGAGACAAAGCCTAGACAGCCTGAGAGTATACAGCTGACCTTACGGAGAGGCCAGAGCAGCTGCACCTGGATAGAAACGAGGAGAGAGACAAGGATAGCCCCGGGAGAGAGACAAGACTTATCCCAGCCTACAGCTGATATTGGAAGAAGCTGGGACCATAGAGCCTTAAGAGGAAGAGGAAACTTGAACCCTTGCAGATACTGGCAGCCATCACATGGCAACAGACTTTGGTGAGGGAGGTAACTTATGCTTTATGGCCTGGTAACTGTAAGCTTCTACCCCAAATAAATACCTTTTATAAAAGCCAAGAGATTTCTGGTATTTTGTATCAGCACCCCTTTGGCTGACTAATACAGTCAGATTCAGCTTTGATCCATTTGGCAAGACCACATATGGTGGTGTGTTCTTCTATCAAGAACCATGTAATGTCTGTTTTTATTTATTTATTTATTTTTTATGTAGGCAGCATTGCTGATCACTGCCCTGATCCATTAATTCACTGGGGATTGCAGGATGGTGATGTTTTATGTATTGGTTTTTATATACTAGCTTGAGGGAGGGAAGGCTCTGAGAATCATAAGCATTTATGGGTATGATATGTCTCATCTCTCTTATCCCCTGCCTGCTAAGTCACGTGAGAAGGGCTTTAAGAAACCACTCCAGATGTGTCCAGAGTGCAGGACCTCATAAGACCTCCTCTTGTTGCTACTAGACTAGGCATGGAGAACTCCTTGAGAGAAACTGAGATATCCCTTAGAATTTTGGGTGTAATTGATAAAGAAAGATCTGGTTGGATCTGCCCCCGAGAGCAGGGTAAGGAGATAGGTTTCCAGTGGAGCAATGAAGCATTGGTTTGGTGGGCCATTTGGACCCTGTGGAGGATACCTAGGCTAGCGCCATCCTGGGGGATTCCATGCAAGAGGGCTGGTGCTTGGGCCAGGAGACTGCAACAAGATCAGGCATGTGGGGAGTAGGATTGGAATAGCACCAAAGGGGCTCAAGAGGTCAGCTGAGCAGACATTGCCTGTGTCAAGGGAGGCACCTGTGGAAGAGTCATCAGGAGACTCTCAAAAGTCCACCCACCAAATAGAGTCAACATCTGGGTATCTGTTCCCATACCTTTGCTTCTTTCTTTGTGTGTTGGCCTGGAGAATCCAGCAGCAGAGGGGAGAGTAGGGAGGAAGAGCACAGAAGCAAGGTGGGAGAATATTAGAACAGGGCACACCCACTCATCATACCCTGTCTTAGGTTCCTAGGGATGCTGTAATAAAGTACCACAAACTGGATGGCTTAAAATAACAGAAACATATTGTCTCACAATTCTAGAGCCTGGAAGTCTGGAATCAATATGTCTCCAGGGCTACTCTTTCTTGGAAGTGTGTAAGGAAGACAGTTCCATGCCTTTCTCTTGGCTTTTGGTGGTGGTTGGCAATGCTTGGCATTCCTTGGCTTGTGGCATAACTCTGCCTCCATCATCATAAAGACATCTTTCCCTCTCTGGCTGTGCCTCCTCTCCCCTTCTTATAAGGACAGTAGTCATATTGGATTAAAGGCCCACCCTATTTCAGTATAGTCTCATTTTAACTCAGCTAATTCCATTTGCAATGACCCTATTTCCAAATAAGGTCATATTCATAGTTATGGGGGCATAGGATGTCAATTCAACCTTTAACACTCTGCCACCCTCCACTGCTGTCTGTAGCAGGGGAGGAACTCAAATAGGGATGAGAGATCAGAGGATTGTTTTTAGCAAATTGGAGAGGACTGTTTATGCCTGAAACTGACATTGTTCAATAATACCTGAAAGTGGCCAAAAAGCTGTAGGATCTGTCCCAGTTGTTGCCAGGGGTGGGGAAAGGAGCCCAGCCCTGGTGGAAAAAAGCTTTTTCTCAATTGCACTCTATCAATTATTAGGCTGGTTTCACTTAAGTTAGCCATAGCACCATAACAAGTATATCAGACTTCTAAGAGTTATTTGCATCTCAATTCAAGATAATTGTTCAAGTTCAAGGGTTAGAATTTTTTGGTATCCTTTCCAAATGGGAGGGTGGCTCTTTTTTTTTTTTAAAGGAGGTACCCGGGATTGAACCCAGGGCCTCATACATGGGAAGCAGGCGCTCAACCACTGAACTACATCTGTTCCCCAATGAGAGTTTTTTTCTGTCTTTTGTTTGTTTGTTTTTAGGAGGTACCAGAGATCGATGGGAAGCTCAACCACTTGAGCTATATCCACTCCCCAAAAAGAGGATCTTTTGAGAGAGGAATGTTTCAGTCACAAAATGAAACACATTGGTTTTTTCCTAAGCTATTGGCCTACCCGGTGCTTGCACAACGCTGTGGGGACAGAGGAACTGGTGGGTAGGACCACAGCCAGCTGGGGCCCGTCTATGCATCTTATCCATGTGGCCCCATCCCAGGTCATGGCCTAGTTCCTTAGCTGCAAGATGGACATAACAATGACTAATAGTATTGTGAGAACTCAATGAAATGCCACATGTAAATGGCTTTTAAACTGGAAAGGAGTTGTGGTGGATTGAATTACACCCTCCAGTTTGGTCAGGTTCTTGGCCTTAGTTGCATTCTGGTAGATGTGGACCCATTGTAAATAAGGGCTCCTCAAGATGACACTTCAGTTACGGTGTGGTCCCACTGAATCAGGTTGAGCTTTAGACCACATTACTGGTGTCCTTTACCAACAGAGTGAAAACAGAGAGAGAAGCCAGGAAAGGTCACCACATACATTGCCATGAGACAGAAAAGCTAGATTGAGTGCTCGCTGGCAGCCAGCCCCAGAACATCAAGGTCTTCTGGAGGAAAGCATCACCTTGCTGATGCCTTGATTTTGGACTCCTCCAAGCCTCAAAATGGTGAGCCAATAAATTCCCATTGTTTACGTGAAGCCATCGTGTGGTATTTGTTTTGTAGCTAGGAAACTAAAACAGGGGTGTAAAAATGGGAAAGATTTTTCTTTTAAATTTTTGAAGAGGTAATACATTTACATGGTCTAAAACATTTTTAAAAAGTGATATAGAGAAAGTTCCCTCTTCCTCCTGTCCCCAAAGCACCCCAAACTCCCACAAGCATCCATTGTTACTAGATTCTTTATGCATACACAAGCAAATACTAATACATAGTCTTGTATTTCTGCCCCTTCTTCCTCATGGAAGAATATCTTTCCATATTAAGCAAAATAAAATGGCCATCTGCTTTGGGCATTGCCGGGAAAGACTCCTTTCTAAGAAAGGCTTTTCTAGAAGACAAAAACAATTGATCTTCAGGGACTTTCTGAGAAAGTGGAATGCACACTACAGAACTGCAGATAAGCAATACCTGGTGAAAAACCAGTTTTGGTGCAGTAGAGACAGCATATCAGCATGGACAAGCATACCTTCCTCACCAAAGAATATCTGCTCCCCGCTTTGTAAGACCTCCCCTATGTAAAATGGAAGTTTAACATCAGCCAATCAGAACATTTCCTCACTTGCTGCCACAGTTGCCCTCCATAAGCTTCACCTTTCCATCCCTTTGACAGAGCTAGCTTCTATTTTCCGAATGGGATGGAGCCTGATCCATGAATGGCTCAATAAAGTTGTGAGATCCTAAATTGCATGAAAAGTTTTTCTTTTAACCATATTAATATATGAAAAGCACATTCTTCTTTTTTTCATCCACGTTATAGATGAACCATAATTGATTTATCAAGTCCTCTATTGATAGATGCTAGTTTGTTTCCAATATCTTCCTATCTAGAGAAGGCTGCAAAGAATCATTGTGCATATATGTATGTTTATATGGTTTGCATGTTAACATTTCTGCATTAAAGAGGGAAGAGCTTTCTTTACTAGTTCTAGTACTAGTTGGAATGGGAGATTTTAGGCAATGCTCTCTTTTGCTATGCTCTGATTATTTTGCCGTGGAGAGGATTGAGCCATGACAGAGAGCAATATTTTGTAATTTTTAGAATGTGAGGAAAGAGAAGACAGGCGGGAGGTTTTGGTCTAGATTTTGGTCTCTGTTGGGGGCACCATGAGGTTGCCTCTAGGCTGAGAGGACAAGATATTGCTTCCTTTCCATATTTTAGATTGCTTTTCTCATCTAAGGAATTGGGATAATAACACCTGCCCACAGAGTGGTTGTGAGGCTGAAACAAGTCTGGAATGGAGTTTTTGGCACCTAGGTGCTCCATAAATGTTAGATAGGATGCAGTTCTGTTTGTGAGGATTTTTAATGGCCTCTCACTCAATTCATTTCCTCCTAGGACAGATGCCTGAGGAGCAGGAGCTGAACAAAAGCATGGATGTATGGCAATTGTTCTCAATTGTGTGGTCTCAGAAGGCCCAACCATTCTACTTCTCAGTTGGCTCAGTGGGTGCCATGTAAACATGCCTGATGCTCAGACAATTTCCTCTGGTGTCTATTCCCCGCTACAGCTGAGCACAACCTGGTCAGCCCTTGGCGGTTTTGTTGATTTGCAGGAGGGTGGAAGGAGACGGCTGTGAAACAGAGCATGTGCAAGGCAACGATATGTAATTACTGTGGAGAGGGAGCCATGCTTGTAGAAACGGGCAGATGTAGTTGCTGAGAAGTGAGGTTGGAAAGCCAGACAAGGACCAGATATGACAAGTCTTGATTGTTACGTTCAAAGTTTTAAACTTTTTCCAACAGTTCTGAGGCACCATTGAGGATGTTAAGTAAGAGAGTGATCTGGCTACATTTGCGTGGAGATAGAACACTCTAGCAACAGACTGGAAATAGATGTAAGGGGAAGAGACAGGGGCAAGGAGCAAAGTGAGAGTCCTCTCCTAAGGCAGGGACAGCAGGAATGGGAGGCTATGGCCAATTAGAGAGGGTAAAGTGTGTGGGGATTGGTGAGGGATGAGGGAGAGGGCAGAACACAGAGGCCTGGGTGACAACCAGGCTCTGGCTTGGTTGACCTCATGGATGGTAGTGCCATCTCTTGAGTTGGTTGCACAGGAAGAGAAATCAGGGCTTCATGAAGCCTGAAGAGTTCCATTGGGTGGTGAGCTGAGTTGGCCAAAGGACTTCTAAATGGAGATGTCCAATAGGCAGTTTGACTTGTGAGTCTGGCTAGGGAGAGAGATCAGGGCTGGTAATATCATAGACCAGTTTCCTCTACATCCTTTTGCCATTGTCTATTTTCCTGTGAATATTCTTTTCTTCCTTTCATGTCTGCATCCTCTCCCACCCCTTTAAAGCTGCCTTTCCCCTATGGTGGAGATCATGCCACCTAGTTCTTTATATTTTCCCCAAACTCCAATTCTCCTAGCATGGTATCCTTGCCCAGTGGGCTCTCGATACCTTTTTTATACCTGCTTGCTGAAATAGGCACTGGCTGCTAACATCTGAAAGTAATAAGCTAATGTTTCTAGCCTCTGATGGATGCTGACTCCACTAACTTCAATCACCTGTGATGAAAAGCTAGCTTAAAGGTTCCCTCTTTTGATTGCAGGAATAATTATCAAGTATGCATGTTTGTTTTATCATTAGGTCCCCTGCCAGGAATTCTCACATTGTGTCTTTTGAAAGCATCAATGACATATTTTCACAAAGCTGCCCCCACCTCCCTCTCTCTCACTCACATGCCCACTATTTCTTTATCTACTGGAATTAATTAACTGTTGTCCCTTTCTTTCCATATGGTTGTCTACAAACCTATAAGCAGATGCCTTGGTAAGGAACCCAGTTATGGAGAAGAAAGTGAAAGCTCCTTCCATGTATCTTCTTGAACATTGTAGAACAATCATTGCCCAAACTTCATTAATTCTTGTATATCACGAAAGAAGAAGAAAGACTTCTAATGGGGTGAGTGAATCTTTGTAAAGTTAATAGCCCCTTTGAAGAAACCCTCACATTTCCTGCTGCCATAAAAATTATCTTTTTCAAGTGGATTGTAAATAAAAACAGGGCCCTATGGCTTCATGTTTATATTATGGGCACATCCTCTTTTTTTAAAAAAAAACCCCTTATTTTATTTATTTATTTATTTCTCCCTACCCCCTCGTTGTTTGCATTTGCTGTGTCTGTTCCTTGTGTGCTTGTCTTCCTTTTAGGAGGCACTGGGAACTGAGCCTGGGACCTCCCATGTGGGAGGGAGGCACCAATAGCTTGAGCCACCTCTGCTCCCTGCTTTGTTGTGTCTCTCATTATGTTTGCCTCCTTGTGTCTCTTGTTGCATCATCTTGTTGAGTCAGCTTGCTGTGTCAGCCCATCTTGTCAACTCGCTGTCTTGATCGTCCTCTCTAAGAGGACCTGGGAACTGAACCCAGGACCTCCCATGTGGTAGGAGGGAGCTCAATCGCTTGAGCCACATCCGCTTCCTTCCTCTTTTAAATATGAGAAATTATGCCTGATTTCTCTCTGAAGCATCTGGTCTGTTGAGCTTATTCTCACTTGTTCAGATTGTAGTTATTGGGAAAATTTAAGTTAGTCTTTCTGGGTTAAGAGCTAAGAACAGCATGGCACCTTTATATTTTAATGCAGTCGGAGGCTTCGTGTTCCTGAGAGCAGATGAATCATGAAAGAGAATAATTTAAAAATCTATCTCTCTCCATTAACATGGCTGAAATAGTGCCATGGGTCAGTGGAATTGCTGATGGAACTCCTGAGACCTGAAGGCTGTTGCTTCTTTGAGGCATTTTATCTGTGAATCACAATTCACTTTGTGAGGAGAGTCAAGTATTTCATTAGGGTCAGACAAGGGTTGCCTTCAGTGGATGTTTGCCCTCTGTGTATCCCTTCTCTGGATTTGATTGGCTGTTCCTGTTCAGTAGCACATCAGTAACTGAATCAAGGACGGGAGCAGGGGGATGTTCTTCCTGACAGGCCATGGCCATGGAGATAGCTTCTGTGATCAGGCTATACCTGCCAATCACCATCAACAACAGTGAGGCATTCTGGGGACTCCAGCTGAAAACCTTCTTTATTAACATTGGGTAAAGCATAACTGTTTTGGGGCATTTAAAATGCACCCCATTAAAATGTTTCCTTCATAAAGCTGCCTTATTACCCTCAGATTTTGCTAAATGTTCCTCTTTTGCATCCCCACAGACTCCATCTTGTCGCTCAAAGAATATCAAAATGACTTTATCTTTCTGTCTCCTCCACTGAACTGTCCACTCATTAAGGGCAGGGACTGTGTTTTATTTTATTTTATACTTTGAGATACTGGGGGCCAGGGATTGAATCCCGGACCTCGTATGTGGAAAGCTAGTGCTCAATGACTGAGCCACATCGGCTTCCCTGAGTTGGTTTTTCATTTGTTTTTGCTTGTTTGTGTTTTTATTTTTGTTTAAGAGGCACTGGAACTGAACCTGGGACCTCTCATGTGGGAAGAAGGTGCTCAACCACTTGAGCCACATTCACTCCCCTCTTATTTGTTCTTTTTTAAAGATTTATTTATTTACTTATTTTTCTTTATTTATCCTCCCCTCCCCCAGATGGTTCTCTAGTCTGTCTGCTCATTGTTTGCTTACCTTCTCCAGAAAGTACTGGGAACCAAACCCGGGACCTCCTACATGAGAGGTGAGTGCCCAGTGGTCTGAGGCACACCCGCTTCCCGTGGGATGCGGTGTTTGCTTGTCTTCTTTTAGAAGCCACTGGGACCCAAACCTGGGACCTCTCACATAGCTGGCAGGTACTCAGGTTGTTGAGCCACCTCTGCTTCCCTTATTTATTCTTATATACCACTGCCCAGCTTAGTAACCTGGACATAATAGGTCCTCAATACATGTCTTTCAAACTGAGCTGAAATTAGTTGAAGGGCCATATTCCATAACTAGGAATAAGCTTCCCAGGAGCAAGGGCCATGCCTCATTTCTCTCTAGAATAAACACAATGGCCAACATTTATTAGGCACTTCCATGTAGAACTTCTCATCAATTCTATAAGATACATCCTATCATTGTCCCATTTCTCAGATACTGAAATCGAGTCAGAAAGCTAATTTGCTTGAGTTTGTGCTGCTAGTAAGTGGCGAATCTGAGATTTGAACCCAGACCCTCCATTTCCAGAGCTGTTTCAAGATGTATGCTTTGCCTCTCGGGCCTGGGCACAGTCTTTTGTTTAGAGAAGATATTAATTGATGTTTGTTGAATGTTTTAATAAGTCTTCTAGAAACTCTGATAGCTCAAGTCATGAGATTTGTCTGGCTTGGTTTTTTGGAAGTGGACAACACCTAATTTTTCAGGGTCCTGACAGCCAGGCAGGATCCAGCTTGAAAGGGAAGGAGTTTTAGGGCACTGTTGTAGTAATCATGAGAATCTGTCACAAATATTTTGATTCTCATCCTTCCAGGCAAGTAGTAGGATTCATATCTCTACTGCTTTCAATTAGTCATGGTCAGGTGCTGGCTTTGAAAGGAAGGAGAGGGGACTATGCACAGACATGGCTAATTTTATGACATTTTTTTACATTGGCTTCTTTTGAACTATCTTTGCTTAGGCATCTGTCAAGGAGAAACCAAAGGTTGGCCTCGCCACTTCTGTGTAACAATGAAAGACAGGGAGACACGGAGGGGCAGGAGAACCTTCTTGTCATGGGGAGGCAGCCATAAGGAAAGATGGGGTTAGCACTTCTGACTTCTGATTCTGGCATCAGAGGATGGTCCGCCAGCTTCTGGAGACTCTTGGCATGAGAGCTGGGTACATCAAACTATTAGTGGGCTCTACTTTAAGAAAATCTGACACATGGCAGTCTAGATAGACCACCAGGTCCTACTAGGGTATGTCTATCCACATTACAAAGGCATTTACTGAATCGGTAAGGGAAAATGCCAGCATTCCTGGAAACAGATTCTGAGAGATAAAAAAAAAAAATCTTACTGTGTAGACTGTTAGAAAAGAATGAAAGAGGGTAGAAGGTTGCTTTCTTTTTTTAGGTTTGTAATAATGACTTATGTGGGAATGTATGGTAGAGTTAGTTTCCTAGCTAGGGCATGGGGGTAATGACCTCTCAAGGTCATTTGGGTGTTATGACCACACTGCAACAAAATTGGCCTTCCACGTAAATGTGATGAGAACCTGTTTATTTAAGGCACCAGGCAATCCATGAAACATATGGAAGAAACACAGACACTGACAAATGTATAGATTGCATCATTATGTTTGTGTGACATCTGCTTTACCCATCTGCCACAGGGAAAGAACACAGCCTGTGATTATCTTTTATCTTAGACTGACAAATAAATGTGTAAGAGTTGGAGGAGAGGCAAACACTGTTTTTACCAGAAACTCATAACATGATACTACCAGAAGCTGTAAGCAAATGTGTGAGAATCAATTTCTTAGTGCCTGAGAATGTTATCAACATTGTAGTTGTAACTGCAAATAATGTGAGATTTGAAAACAAATACCAAATGTGTTTTTGTATATTTATATTATATTAAATATTTTAAACTTTGGTCTTTATCAAAGATTCTAAATCTCTTCATTCCATAAGAAGTTTGGACATTTTATTTCCAAAGTATTGTTTTTTCCTTCTGGTATACAGCTCTGCTACTACCTTACCCCTTCCTACAAGAAACAAACATACAAATGAACAAACGAACAAATGTCACCCAAACCTTTAGAGTTCATTGTGCTGTGATGACTCCCACTCAAAAGTTGTCTGGACTTTCTAGCAGTATCATTTCCAACATGTTGTAGTTTGCTGTCCAGCTATCACACTTAACATTTTGTTGTTGTTGTTGTTGTTGTTTTGTTGTTGTTGTTGAGAAGGATGAGCAGTACAATTGAAATCTATCCTTGATTATATATTTTTTTTAATCAGTAAGGGAATATGGCCTTATCTTTCTTCTTGCAACTCTTGTTTTCTCTCTCTTTATGCAGTCTTCCTGGGTGAGCTCTAGGACCCCTGCTGCTGTGCCTCTTAAAACTCAAGGCAGAAGGTATATGTATAGCATGATCCCTGGCAGGTCAAATTCTCAGAAAATGGAACATAAAAGCTGAAGGATCTTGGTAGACAGGAAGGCGTGGTGGTTTTTAAAATATGTCCACAAATTCTTTGATTCTCCTCTCCTCAAGAGGTGGAGCTTACTCACTGTCCTCTCCTCTACCTCCCCCCACCCCCATAGAGTATGGGCTACACTTAGTGACTTTAATTAGAATATTGAATAAGGAAGGGGTGACAGTGATAATGTGTGAATCCAGACATTAGGTCATAAAAGGCATGTGGCTTCTTCCTTTTCCTCTCCTCTCCAATAATTCACCCTGGGGAAGCCAGCTGACACACGTCATGAGGACCCTCAAGCAACCCTATGGAGGTCTGTGAAACAAGAAACTCTTGGCTCCTGCCAATAGCCATGTGGATGAGGCATTTTGCAAGGGGATTCTCTCTCCTTGGTGAAGCCTTCAAATGACCACAGTACTGGCAGACATCATGATGGCAACCTCATGAGAGACCCTGAGCCAGAACCTCTAGCTAAGCTGCCCCCAAATTCCTGACCCATAGAAACTGCAAAGAATAAGCATTTGTTTTAAGCTGCTAAGTTTGGGGGTGATTTATTTTGCAGCAACAGATAACTAATACAGTGGAGTATTTAGAGAATCAGGAGAAGCAGTGTCTTCATTTCTATTTACCTGTCTGGTCATCTGACGTGGAAAATTCTTCCTGGGGAAGGTCAGCATAGAACACTTGCATGAGGAATGAAGGGGAGTAGATTCTCAGCAGAGGTGATGAATGTGCTCTGTATTTGCCCCTCCAGATCCATTTTCCACCCTTATCCACCTGGCTCTATGCCCTGGAAGGCCAACCTCTTTGGGCTGCATCAACTAAGCTCTCTTGTTCTCAGGTTTCAGTTGGTTTCAGTTCACCACTGGGAGTTAAGAGGGTGGGAAGAGAGAGAGCCCAGTGAATTTATTCCCCTGGCTCTCTAGCTGCTGGACAATGGGCTGGCAGTGGCTGTGTCCTTTTATCAAAGGCTAGAACTCCTGTTGGCAGCTCTGTCCTACAGCTAAGTCAGGCCTGCGGCTCTCTATGTGTTCCTTCTAATTGCTTCTTCAGATCTAGGGGTGGCCAAGGCTCCCCTCTATGGCTAGCCTTAGATTGCTTTCCTGCCCCCTTGGTTTTCCCTAACTCTGTTCACACCTTTGAAAATAGTTCTCAATCATCCCTTCTGAGTGTGCCATTGTTTTTTGCTGGGACCCTGGCTGACACATTCACGTGGGGCTTGCTTTCTTTTCAAATTAGAGAAGTTGTGGGTTTACAAATCAATCATACCTACAATCCAGGGTTCCCGTACTTCTCTGCTCTCTTTTGTGTCCTCTGGTGCAGGCATTGTTTTGGCCTTGAGAGATGCAATTTACTACTATTATTGCTACTTCTGCTACTCTTCTTATGGCTATTTCTACTGCTGCTGTTTCTCCCTCCTCTTCTTCCACCTTTTCCTTCTTCTCTTTCTTCTTTTAGCCATAGAAACCTTTTTCTGAATGAAACTTTATGCTGAACCCCAATATATGAGACATATGCAAAATTAGCAAGAGAGGGCTGCTTGGGTTGAGGTGGGTGAGGAAGACAGGAATGCCATGTGCTTCTCTCCTTCTTCTTCTCATCCTCTGATTCCTGAGGCATATCTCAAAAATCGTGCCAAAAAAAATAAATAAATAAAAATAAAAAAATAAAATAAAATAAAATCATGCCACTCTGTGGAACCCAGGTTGAGAACCAAGACTTCATCATGTCCTTAAAGCTGGAGGTTGGAATGCCCAGATCTGGCTCTTACTACACACTTCCCCCACCCTCTGCCCTCTGCTCTCTCCTGCTGTTTACCACCTCAGCTCTCAAACTCTGAGCTTCCTCCTTTTAAACACAACCTCTTCACTTGATAGTAATAGCTGTCATTTATTTGAACAATTATTATGTGCCAGGCACTGTGCTTAGGTCCAGGTCTTACCCAACAATATAGGTATTTTTAGTCCCATTCTACAGATGAAGAAATAGAAGATCAAACAAGTTGAGTGACTTTGCCAAGGCAATACAGTTAGCAAACGGAAAAAGCTAGGCTTCAGTTTCACATCTTTCTGACACTAAAAGCTCATGACCTTAACAAATGCCTACTGGTACCCCTATCTTCCTCTTTCCCCTGAATCCAATTTTTCCCTAATCATGTCCCTGAAACTTGGCTCTTCCCTATTCTCTTCCCTTCTATCTTTGTTTAGATGCTTCTTATCCAGAAACCCATCATTGTCTATGGCACTATGCCGTTACCAGCACCCAAGGTTTTCTTATTCTCCTAACCCTTTAAATTTTGCCTGTGTTGACAGTCCCTAACCATACATAATTCCCCAATATCTGCATTCTATTTTCTGTATCTATTTCCAGTGGTGCATTGATGTAGAAAATCTGGGATGAAACTGAGTCTACTAAATATCTGCCCTTCCTCAACCGCCCCTCACTTCTCTGAGAGTCTCCTTTCAGTCCTTTCCTGGTCATTCTCTGTTGTGTCCCTTTCTACCCACTGCTCCATAGCCATCCCTCCTCTCACCTGTCTTATATTCTAATATTCTAGGCTATAATCTTATTTTCTGCTTTGCTGAGAAGATGGATGTCTTTCAAGGTGGGCTTTCTCAAATAATCAACCTCTTTATCCTTATGTCTGTGGCTCAAACAGGATAATGTTTTTCTTTTATATATAAAGAGTCAGGAAGTGGGTGGTTCAGGGATGCACACTGACTCTGTGATCCTCAGGAATCCAGACACCTCCCAGCTCAATGCTCTCCTGTATCTTGAGTGTAGCCTCCCTTCTCATGATCCACAACAGCTGCTTGAGATCCATCTATCATATCCATGGTCCAGGCTGTAGAATGAGGAAGTGTGCCTATGATGCCACCCACTTCATAACCATTTGAAACTGCATATTTGTTTTTGGAATCAGGTTAAGCACATGCATTTCTCTTAGCATTTCTGACAACAGACATTTTTCCTGCCTCTACCATTGTTCACATTTGATTTCTTTGAAGCTAAAGTTATTCCACAGAGGTTTATTCACTATATTTAATGAATAACAGAAAATTGCTCTCAGTATGTCTTCTGTCCTTTTGCATCTTTTGATTTTGCTTTAATTAATTAATACACACATACATGTGCATACATGCATACATACACACATGTAGATTGCAAGGCTGCTATAAAAAATATTGCAGGCTGGTTGGTTTAAAACCAACAGTAATTTATTGTCTCACAGTTTCGGAGGCTAGAAGCCCCAAATCAACGTGTAGGCAGGCCATGCTTTCTTGGAAATCTGTAGCATTCTGGGGGTAGCTTGCTGACAATCCATAACTCAAGCTCTGCCTCTGTCACACAGCTATCTGACTCCTAGTACTACTGAGTCCAATTTCCTCTAAGCATAAGGTCTCCAGTCATTGGATTAAGGCCCACCCCGATTCAGTTTGGCATTTCAAAGATCCTGTTTACAAATGAATTCACATCTACAGGATCGGGAGTAAGGATTGAACAGAACTTTGAGGGGGACATGCTTCAATTCAAAACACATATAAATATACACACATATATTAGCATCATTCTTTAGCTGCTCTATCTATTAAAGTTATTGTTTTAAAAGTGTGAATATACTGATCAGGAATACATTATAAGTCTCAGGAAATAGTAATCCAGTTCCCCTGCATTTTGGTTGGGTTGTTCAGATCTAAGAGCTTACCTGTCACCCTGAAACAGAGGGGTCACATTGGAGGTACATTTCAATTTCCAGATAAAATGCCAACTGTGCCTAGCATCATTTTCTTAGCTCTCCTCCTAGTTCTCCACCACCCCGTTTCCTTTTTCTCTCGCTGTCAGTTTGTACTCTCTCTTCAAGGTCAGATACAAGCCAGATATAAGCTCTTCTCTCTTTGTATATTTTTAATATGGTTCTGACCACCTGCACTCTCAGTTTTCCTGGGATAAGGAGTGGAGGACATTCTCCATCTCAAAAAATTTTTATGTTGGGGAATAGAGAAGGGAAGGTGGAGCATCCATGGGTTGGATAAGAAGGAAGACGAGAGAACAGACTTCAAAACTCTCCATCTAGTTTAGTATACAGCACTCTAGTTCTGCTTGAATACTGAATATTAGGCCTCGTCGTTGTTCATTTTAGGCCCTTATAACATTCACATCTACTATTTCCCAACACACGAGCCATTCATTCCAGTCCAGTGGGTCCTTGTTAATTGTCTTGCCCATTTCCACTTCTGTGTTTTTGCTCCTACAGGCCCCTCTGCCTTGTTGCTCTCACTTTCTTTCCTTTATAATCCTCGAGGTCCAGTGTTTGGCTCCTGATTTCCTTATGCCTTCTCTGATTTTTCTGAGCTGCACTGAGCTCTACTTTTGTGCTTATAGTCAGTACCATACAGTGATCCCTTTACTACTCTCTAATTGTTACATATGTATTTTAACTGGACCATAAGCTTTGGGGAGTTGGGAGCGACTTCTTAGAATGACCCACCAATATTAAGTGTCTAAGGTCACTGGTCAAAGGCTACCCAGTACATTTCTTGACATAGATCTGCACCAGCTGTGAAAAAGTTTTCCTGTATGTTTTGCTGCTTCATATTTCAGTGCTTTTACTCATTTGGCCCCCCATATGTGTACATCTCCTGCACCTGACTGCTATTTTCTGGCCCCCTTTTTACTGCTTCCAATCTCAGCTTAATCCTGTAATCCCCTTGAGGCCAGCGACATGAAATGCTTGGTACACAGTAGGTGCTCAAGAAATGCTTGTTGAATGATTGAGTGAATAAGAGGGCTAGCTGGCTTTTCATACATCATATTCCCCTCCATCCAGACCTTGCCATCCCTATTTTATCTTGAAGGCTGAACGTCTTACCAGCACAAAGACGGACAGAGTGTGCAATGAATTATGGATTTCATCAAATTAGAGACAATCTGAATATTTTCCATGTGGGTGCTTGAGTGAACCAAATTGGCCCCATGCTTGTCAAACTCCTCCCTCGCTTTTTGCTAAAGATGAAAGTATATGAAGTGAAACTGGAACTCTCTTGACCTTTTCAGGTCTTCAAATAGTGATTTTCTAGACAGATAAGGCTGAAGTGGTATTGGATCGCAGCTCAGGAAGAGGAAAGGTGGCTGTTTACTGGCTACCTGTGTACTGCTCAGTGCTTCATTTTCTTCTCTTGTCCTTGGTGGAGGGAATTAAAACTCTGATGGTCAGATTAGGTCATTCTAAGCCTCTGCCTCTTGCCTGCTGCTGCAGCTGTGAGAATTAGGCTTATCTAATGGTTCAGATGAGGTGGTCAATAATTTGAACACATGAAGAGATAACTGAGGTAATAAGATCCTTAAACTAAAAGGCGTGTGAATTGTTTTTTTTTAAAAAATCCACAACAAAATCCAAAATAAAAGCAAACAAACAGAAATTCCTCACCCTGGGCTTCCAAGTCTCAGAGCGGTGTGCCACCTACCTGCAGTGGTGTAGAGGGCACTGTTGAAACTAGTTACCTCATGGGGCTACCTTCAGATCTGAATTTCCTCTACTAGTCATTCCTTGGAGTTAAGGTGTTGGTCAAAAATGGTGCTGGATGTCACTGGGAGATATCCTGTTGTAGACTGGTATTAATATGACTCTCATCCAGGGGACTAGCTGGGCTTGGAGAAGAGCTGGGCCACAGGACAGGGAGATCTTTATGGGGTAAGGAGGCTGGCAACGATCCAGAGGTCAGGGGCTCCTGCTGAAGGTCTGTTTTCAACACATGAGGAAAGCAATTGTATGGCACAGGCTGATTTCTGGTTGGGAGGAGAAGTCCTCAGAAACACAAGTAGGTTGGGGAGCGGTTGTGGCTCAAGCAGATGAGCTCCTGCCTCCCACATGGGAGGTCCTGGGTTCGGTTCCCCATGCCTCCTGAAAAAACAAAAACAAAAACAAAACAAACAACAAGCAAGACAAACGACAAAACCAACTCAGGGAAGCTGTTGTGGCTCAGTGGTTGAATGCTGGCTTCCCACATACGAGGTTCTGGGTATACTCCCTGGCTCCTGGTACCTCAAAACAAAACAAAAAAGCAAAGAACAAACAAAAATAATACCACACAAGTAGGCTACTTCTGTTTTGCCAGGACTAGCAATGGCCTTTTCAAATCATCCTTTTGAAGGACTATTAGTTAATTCATCTTTATTGGATGCCTTAATGGCCTGGAGGAATGAGATTTGGAATACCAGCTGGAAAACATTAACCCATCAGACTTCATTCAGTTTAGTGGTGGGTATCAGTATAAAATGAACCTTTTCTGTCCCTGCTCCTCCATTATTAATCCTCTTATGGGGTGGCTTTTAATCTCAAGTCGTATCATTCGGCACTATCTGGGATGAAGTATTAGGAGAATTAGTTCCCAGATGTTCATTCCCCTGAGATTTAGCAGAAATCAACCCTTATTTTTTTCCTACTCTGTAGCCAAAGGATAAGGAGTATCATTGCACCTCACTCTCACAACAGAGTGTCTTTTCCTTAAAAAATAGTGGAGCAGGACTGGTTTAGTGAAGTCACACAACTAAAGAATCTGAGAGTCACAGTGGACCACAAGATAAAGCCTAAATAAGACTATACAAAAATTAAGTTGCTGGTATGTTTTAATAGAATTAAAGTCAGACTCTCTCCATCTCTTAACCTCTTGCTCTCTGTTAATCTCTTTTTCTTTTTCTGTATATAGGAGTAAGGGCCCTCTATTTCTACCACATGGTTACTTTCTCCTGAGGCCATTTCACTAAATGATCATTTCACTAAAATGATCTCTCCTTGTTGAGCAAAATTAGGTTCAGAGCAGCAGTTGAAGAAACCAGAGAGGAAATGAACAAAAGGGGGAATATATTTGTTGTCTTTAGATACTTAAAGTGTTGACTTGTTGAGAAGGGGCAGATTTTGTCCACAACTTAGACTGATGTCTAGAAGTTTGGGGCAGGGAGATGTGAGCTTATTATAAGGAGGAACTTTTCCATCAGAACTGGCAGGTGAAGTAGTGAGCTTTCTGTCACTTGAAGTATTCAAGCAAAGGCTGGATGTTTACTTATGAGGAACATTGTAGATAAGATGCTGGGTACTCCTATATGCCTGCATCTTACATGAGGTTTACTCTAGAATTCACCCTCAGAAGAGCAGGAATTCTTTTATATTTGAATCCCTACACAGAAAAATTTCTGTTTGGGGAAGATATATAAGCTTGAAAATACTTTAGTTGATGCCACTTTAAACACATTATAGATTCAAATAATAGAATCAGTGAAAGAGTGGGCAAAGGAACTTCATGGAATTTTTAGTAACTTTTATGATGTCTCACCTCAAAATTCAAAATATTGGTGTTCTTATAAATAAATCATTAAAAAAAATCCTAGGCTTATCATAATGAAGATTCACAAATGAGGGGCTTAAAATAACAGAAATGTGTGGTTTCACAGTTGTAGAGGCTGGAAGCCTGAAATCAAGACGTCGGCAGGTTCATGCTTCCTCTGAAACCTGCTGGGGAGTATCCTTCCTTGCCTCTTCTGGCATCTGGTGTTTGCTGGCAATCCTCGGTGCTCCTTGGCTTGCATCTGCTTTGATGTCTGCCTTCCATCTCTGCTTCTGTTGTCACACGGCGTTTCCCCCAAGTTTCTGTGTGTCTGTGTCCAAATTTCTCCAGTTTGGCCTTGTCTGAATTAATCACATCTTCAAAGACTATGAATTTCCAAGTAAGGTCACACTCACAGGACAGAGTTAGGACATGAACATAACTTTTTGTTTGGTGGGGGATTCAGTGCAACTCATAACACTGAGCAAGGTTACTCTATGGCAGTGTTTTTTAACTGGGGGCTATTTTGCAATTATTTGGCTATTTTGCAATGTAACTGGGAGCTATGTTTGGCAGTTTCTGAAGACAGTTTTGATTGTCACACCTGGGGAGGTGTGCTACTATCATCTAGTGTGGAGAGGCCACTAGGATGCTAAACATCCTCCAGTGGGAAGCAGATGTGGCTCAGGCAATTGAGCTCCTGCCTACCACATGGGAGGCCCCGGGTTTGGTTCCCAGTGCCTCCTAGAAAGGACAAGCAAGACAGTGAGCTGATGCAACAGGCTGGCACAGTGAGCTGACACTGTTGCAGCAGAAATGAGACTTACACGATGAGAAAGCCCAAACGGCACTCAGAGAGGTGGAGGAACAAAGTTTTATTATGTATAGGCTCAGAATTTGGAGACTGAACTCTCCTCTGGGCCCGTGCCTCCACCTCTCCGAGTGCCGTTTGGGCTTTCTCATCGTGTAAGTCTCGTTTATGCTGCAACATTTGGTTCCCTGACCGGAAAACCCAACCAAGCAGGCCCATTGTGCCTCCGGCTTGGGGATGATGGGCATGGACAGCGGTGATCTCCGAGCAAACGAGGTAGGTGCCACCCATCCTCTTAACGGGACCTCCTTCTGAAGTGGTCCCCGCGGGCCACATCCCCCACACCCCGGCCTGACTCAGTGGGAAGGCGGACTGAACAGTGCCAGAAGACTCTGGAAAGGTAAGGCCCTGGGTTCCAAGTCCTCAGTCAGGCCCATCTACGGACAGAAGGGGAGACTGATCACTTCCTGAAATCTTGAGTACCGAGATTCCAGAATAGGGCAATCCCTGTCAGAGGGACTGCATAACCTCTGAGTGACTGTGTGAATGAGTGAGGATGGCAGAGGCTTGCGTATGCCATACCAGTCTGTGACTCCACGGCGTATGCTACGGAGCCCACTTGGGCCCTAATCTGTTTTCTGTGGCTACATCATACGGCATAATGTATCACCCGAACTTTGCCCAGGCGCCTTAGCCGAGACCAGCAGAAGTTCTCATGAGAGATGTGAATAGGAGGGCATCAGAGTGGTCTCGAAAGAGGCAACCCCTTCCTTTGTCTGTCTTGTGCTACCGAAACAGGGTATGGGCTTATCACAGTCAAAACCCACTGTCTTAGACTGCATGCTTAAGAATTTTAAAAAGGGCTTTTCTGGAGATTATGGCGTCAGATGAACCCTGGCACCCTCTGTACCCTATGCGAATTAGAATGGCCTGCTTTTGGTGTTGACTGGCCCTCAGAAGGGACCCTGGAAGTAGCCAGAGTCCATGCAGTGTGGCTTGTAGTCACAGGAACACCTGGCCACTCCGATCAGTTTCCCTACATTGACTCTTGGCTAGAAATATCCCATCTCTGCCCCCTTGGGTTCGATTTTGCATTGGAAAAAAGGGACAGAGCAGGGTCTTAGTTGCACAAGGAACGGGGCCCCAGAAACTGGTCATTCATCAAGGATCCTCAGAAGAGGACCAACCACCCCCACCATACACTCTGGCCTCTTTAGCTCCCACTTCTAGCCTGGGAGCAAGGTGGATCTCCCAGAGACACCCCCATCTTTGGTCCCTTCGGGACCATCGACCCCCTCTGGAGAGAGCCCTGGACCCCCAATGGCAAGGAGGCTCCAGTCAGTGCAACCAGCATTACAGATGCCCCTCTGTGAGATGCAAGGTCCAGCCCAGATCGGCGAGAATGGAACTATCCAACCCAGAAAGCCTGTTTTATACTACCAGCCCTTCACAACTACAGACCTCTTGAACTGGAAGCACCATACCCCTTCCTACTTGGAAAAGCCCCAGGCCCTTATTGATCTCATGGAACCTATTTTCCAAACCCATCATCCTACTTGGGATGACTGCCGCCAACTCCTCCTGACTTTGCTTAATACGGAAGAGAGATGGTGGATTCTGATGAATGCCTAAAAGTGGATGCAGGAGCAGGCCCTGACTGGCGTCTTAAACCCGGAAGATTGGGTAAGAGAGGTGGCACCAGAGGTCCAACCGAACTGGGACTTAAACACTGATCAGGGACAGGCTGCACTCCAGCAATATTGGGAAGTGCTCCTCCAAGGGGTCCAAGAAGGGGCAAAACGACCCATAAACATGACAAAGACGACTTTAGTCACTCAAAATCTCCACAAATCTCCAGGAGATTTCTATGAGCGACTTTGCGAGGCCTTCAGAATCTACACCCTTTTTGACCCAGAAGCTCTGGAAAACCAGAGGATGGTGAATGCCGCCTTTGTCGCTCAGACAGCCTTGGACATTAAAAGAAAGCTCCAAAAATTAGAAGGATTTGCAGGAATGAACATCTCCCAACTCCTTGAAGTCGTGAATAAAGTGTTTGTCAGTCGAGACAAAATCACCAAACAAGAGGCCAGGAAGTGAATGAAACATCAAGCCTCCCTGCTGGCAGCAGCCATGGGAAATCCCCACCCCACCAGACGAGGAGGACCACCTCAAAAAGGGGGCACAAGTACCAAGAAGACACCCCTGGCTAGAGACCAATGTGCTTATTGCAAAGAAAGTGGACACTGGAAAAATGAGTGCCCCCGAAAGAATCGGGTGCACGAAGGGGCAATCCCAAAGGGAAATACTGACCTGAGCCTCAGGACCATCTGATTGGACTAGGGGGACTCGGCCCCGAATAGGGGCGACTGGGCTCACTGGAACTTGGCCCCCACGAACCCATGGTCAAACTACAAGTTGGGGGCCAATCAATGACTTTCATGGTAGACACTGGTGCTGAATATTCTATGGTCACAACCTCCATCACCCCTTTTAGTGGAAAAACTGCTAATATCATAGGAGTGACTGGGGACCAGTTAAGCCAACGGCCTTTTTGCCAGTCAAGAACTTGTCAGCTTGGTGGCTACAAAGCGACTCATGAATTTCTGTACCTGCCTGAATCTCCAGTTCCCCTACTTGGTAGGGACCTCTTAACCAAACTGGAAGCCCAGATTACCTTCAAGCCTGAGGGGCCAGCAAGCTTAAGCCTTGGGACCAGCCTCACTCTCCTCGTCACTGTACCCCGCAGCCAGGAATGGAGACTTCATGCAGAAGAAAATTCAAGCCAGAATCTGAAAAAACTGCTGGAACTTTTCCCCCAGGTTGGAGCAGAGAGAAACCCACCAGGAATGGCACAGAACCATGCACCGATCATCATCAACCTGAAGCCTAGAGTGGTCCCGGTCTGGCAAAGGCAGTATCTGATCCTCTGCGAAGCACAATTGGGCATGGTCGAACACATAGATTGCCTAAGGAAAGAGGGAATCCTGATCGAGTGCCAGTCACCCTGAAACACCCCATTATTACCAGTAAAGAAGCCAGATGGGACAGGATATCGACCAGTGCAGGATTTACGAGTAATCAACAAAGCCACTCTCACCTTACATCAGGTTGTTCCCAACCCGTACACTTTGCTGGGACAGCTGCCACCTGAAGCCGCCTGGTTCATTTGGTTGGACCTGAAAGGCACCTTCTGCCTGTGGCTGGCCCCCCGAGCCAGCCTCTGTTTGCCTTTGAGTGGGAAGATCCCAGAACCCGACAGAAAACTCAACTAACCTGGACCTGGCATCCGCAAGGCTTCAAAAACTCCCCTACCCTTTTCGGGGAAGCTTTGGCAGCAGATCTGGCCACCTACCCCTGGGAGGACTGCAGGTGTGCCCTCTTACAATACGTAAATGACCTCCTACTTGCCAGTGAGATGGAGGAAGACCGTTGGAGAGGGACCCAGACTCTCCTACAACTTCTAGCACAAACTAGGTACAAAGTGTCTTAGAGAAAAGCCCAAATCTATAAACGGCAAGTCAAGTATCTGGGGTTCAGCATCATGCAAGGGCACTGGACACTCGGACCAGAATGGAAAAAGGTAATCTGCACCATCCCTACCCCCACCACAAAAAGAAAACTTCATGAGTTCCTCGGGGCCTCAGGGTTCTGTCACATCTGTATTCCTGGGTTTGCAGCCATGGCCAAACCCCTTTATGAAGTTCTGATGGGCCCAGAAAAAGAGTCCCTTGTCTAGGCAGAAGCTAAACAGAGGGCCTTTCAAAGCATCAAAAAACAACTCGGCCGAGCTCCTGCCTTGGGGTTCCCGGATGTAACTCGTAGCTTCAACCTGCTCATGCATGAGAAGAACAAAGTAGCTCTGGGAGTCCTCACACAAACAGTCGGCCCCTGGCAGAGGCCCATCGCTTACCTCTCCAAGCAGCTGGACCCTGTGGCTGCAGGGTGGCTGCCCTGCCTGAAAACCCTGGCGGCAACTGTAACCCTCATCAAAAAAGCTGACAAATTAACTCTTGGACAGCCTATTCATGTTATGCTATTCATGTTATGGTGCCACATGCAGTCACTGCCCTAATGAACTCACACGGGCACTGGTGGATATCGAATCCCTGGCTCACACATTACCAAGGTTTACTCTGTGAAAACCCCAGAGTGACAATAGAAACAGTGCGCAGTCTAAATCCTGCCACTTTCCTGCCAGACAAAGAGGGAGTCCCTGAACATGACAGTGTTGAAATGACCAAGGAAATTTATGCCAGTTGCCCCGACCTCCAAGACAAACCACTTCCTTCCCTGGACCAGACGCTATTCACAGACGGAAGCAGCCTTGTTAGAAATGGGGAAAAGCTTGCTGGATATGCAGTCACCGCTGCTGAACAGGTAGTAGAAGCAGCATCTCTACCCTGGGGATGGTCGGCACAATGGACAGAACTTTGGGCACTGGTCTGAGCCCTGTAGTTAGCCACCAGGCAGGCAGTAAACATTTACATTGACTCTAAATACGCATTTGCTACCGTTCATATTCATGGAGCAATTTATAAAGAAAGAAGCCTCCTGACTGCAGGGGGAAAGGAAATTAAAAACAAAGAAAAAATCCTTCAATGATTAGAAGCAATCTGGAAACCAGACAAAGTCGCCATCATCTGCTGCCGGGGACATCAGAAAGGGAAGGATATGGTCACTCAAGGGAATAGGTTAGCCGACAAAGCAGCTTGGCAAGCAGCTGAAAGAGCCCATGGAATACGAGACCTGGAATCAACACCGCAGCTGTCCCTCTTAGGACAATAAACTAATCAACTAAACCATACCTGGGATGAACAGGAATGGGCCAAGAAAGAAGGGGGAAGCCGGACCCCGAAGGAACTTGGCCACTCCCAGATAACTGGAGTTTTGTCCCGAAAGGAGCCGCTCATGCTCTCATCCAGCAATATCACCAACTCACCCACCTAGAGAAAACAGCTCTAGAAGCCTTACATGGAAGATACCACTACATAACCCAACTGGCCTCCCTCTGTGCCTCCATCAGCAGCCAGTGCCAAGTTTGTGCCAAAAACAACCCTCTACAAGGCCCCCGAGCCCCGGATGGCATCCAGCACATGGAAACAGCCCCTTTTAAAGATCTTAGAGTAGATTTCACAGAAGTAAAACCAAGTCAGGGGTACAAATATCTGTTAGTGAGGATATGCACCTTTTCAGGCTGGGTCGAAGCTTTCCCCACTCGCACCAAAAAGGCAAGAGAAGTGACTAAGGCTTTACTCAGAGAAATCATTCCCCGACACAGGCTGCCTCTGTCCATTGGGAGCAACAATGGCCCGGCCTTTGTGGCTGCCGTAGTCCAAGAACTGGCAAAGATGTTAGGGATTAAGTGGAAACTTCATACCACTTGTCGGCCTCAGAGTTCAGGGAAAGTCAAACACATGAATTGATCCCTCAAATTCACCCTAGCCAAATTCTACCAAGAAACTAGCCTTCCCTGGGTAAACTTACTTCCCTTAGCCCTCCTCCAAGTTAAGTGTACCCCAGGGCCCAAGGGCTATTCACCCTTTGAAATTCTATTTGGACAGCCACCCCCAATTATCCAGGCCTTCAGAGGAAATTTCAAGCTCCTGGGAGAGGCTGGCCAAGATTCCATCCTACAGCAGCTGGGGAAAACTCTAGCCCAAATACATAGAACTGTCTTGTCCTGAAACCTCATCCCCCTGGGACACCCGGTGCACCCCCACTGGCCAGGTGACCAAGTCTGGGTCAGAGACTGGAAAAAAGAACCCCTTCAGCCTTCCTGGACAGGGGCACATACTATGAGCCTTGTAACTCCCACTGCTCTTAAAGTTGCAGGCATCGTCCCTTGGATCCACCACTCCAGGATCAAGAAAGCACACCCCGACAAAGAATTGGACAGCTTGACAGCCCAACCCATACCCCGCCATCCCTTAAGAGTTTGAGTCGCCCGGAATCACCAAACACCATCCTCATCTACCACCTGCTGAACGGATCCCTGCTCCTGGTGGTTCCTGTTCCCGGTTGGACCATTCGCCCTGGTGTTCGGAATTGGACTGGCTGCTGTAGCTCCTGCAGACTGGACAATAGTAAATAGACTTTTACTCACAGTGACATACCTGTGTCTTGTAGGATGTTTCTGTGCCTTAGGTTGCTTTTCCTATTCTCCCTCAGGGCTGGCGCCAGTTCTCAGCCCTGCTCCAGTTGTTACAAATCCGTCCCCCTCTCAGCACCAAATAAGTTAAAACAGCTTGTAGAAAATACCAGCCCTCCTCTTCCTTAATCTACTGTACCTATATGCCGGCAGAATGTTGCAGGTTATCCGAAGCCTCAGTTTGTGAGGAAAGGGGACACAAGTTCTGGATGGCCAGACTGAAATTTGGGGGTAGCTGCAGAATTTACGGCACACCAGGGGAGGTCAGTTGTTGGACCTATTATACGCACTCAGGCATGTCAGATGGGGGCAGGGTACAAGAAATAGCCCAGAAAAAAAAGCTTAAAACAAGTCAGAACCAGCCTCGCCCGACTAGCCGAGCGCCCCAAATATAAGTGAGTAAATTTAACAGGACTTTATCAGCTCACTCAGTTCACAGCCCCCGTTCAACAACAGGTGATGCGGTTGATTGACACCACCTATACTCTCCTCCACAATATCAACCCTGGGACCAGCTACTGTTGGTTGTGCCTGTCCCTGGGAAACAGAACCTACTCGGGCACCCCGGCCCCTCCTGACTGGAACTTAAATCAAATGCTGATGGAAACCGGTAATTGGACTGCCCCTATTGGCCCTATAGCCCTCGACATCCACCTAAACATAGCAGAGAGTAATCTAACCTGTCTTAGAGGCAACCCTGCACCAGGGTCAAAGCCCAGTGAAAACATCCCTGAGACTTTGTGCACTTCCTACCGAACCTTGTTAACCAATCAGACTCAATGCACCCCCTGGGGACTGTTTTACCTATGTGGAAGTACTGCATATAGGTGCTTAAAGGCCAACTGGGCAGGAAATTGAGTTCTGGTGTTTTTAACGCCTGAAATAGCAATCTACAATGAAACAGAACTGGAGATGGCGCTAAGTACCCATCGGAAAGGGCCAAAAGGGCCTTACTCACCTCTATTCTTATAGGGGCAGGAGTGGCCATGGGGATAGGAACAGGGCTGGGAGGTCTGGGCTCCTCTGTTGGGTTCTATTGATAAGCTTTCCCGAGAACTAAATGAAGACATAGAGCGAGTGGCAGATTCTTTGGTTTCCCTCCAAAACCAGATTAACTCACTAGCTGGAGTAGCCCTACAAAATAGAAGAGCCCTTGACTTGCTAACTGCCGAAAAGGAGGGAGCATGTATTTTCCTAGGGGAAGAGTGCTGCTACTATGTTAACCAGTCAGGAATAGTCACCACCAAAGTGAAAGAACTTAGGGGTCGAATCCAAAAGAGGAGGAATCACTTAAACAAATCCTGGGGCTGGAACCTCGGACAGTGGACCTCTTGGCTTCTGCCTCTGGCTGGACCCTTGATTATCTTCTTCACAGCAGCCACCTTCAGCCCGTCCCTAATAAATGCACTCATCAGGTTCATTGAAACAACCATAACTCGCATAACTACTACCAAAATTCTAGCCTTAAGAAAGTATAGGCCACTAAGTACAGATGATGCCCTATGGGAATTTCAAGGGCATCAAAGGGGGGAGAATGATGAAGAAAATGCTGCAGCCCTGCCCCCCCCCCTTAACTGACACCCACAGCTTCAGAAAGATAAATGGCTCCTCTCCCCTTTTCTCTGAAACTCACAGCTTTCAGGAGGATAAACAGCTCCTCACCCCTTTTCCCTGAAACCCACAGCTTCAAAAAGATAAACGGCTTCCTGGCTCCTCTCCTCCTCGTCTACCCAAGGTCCTCTGCTTTAGGGAGATAAGCTAAACTTGCTTTTTTTCGTTTTTGTAAACCCCGCCTGCCCGCTTGCTTAAGGAATTTGCCCGCTTGCCCAATGACCCACTAGCCAATGAACAAGAACCTATATAACCCCATGAAAGGTGGTGTTGGGGGCTCAGAATTTGGAGACTGAACTCTTCTCTGGGTCCGCGTGTAATAAAACTTTGTTCCTCCGCCTCTCCGAGTGCCATTCTCATCGTGTAAGTCTCGTTTCTGCTGCAACAACATGACAAGATGATGCAACAAGAGACGCAAGGAGGAAAAACATAATGAAAGACACAGCAAAGTAGGGAGCAGAGGTGGGTCAGGCGATTGAGTGCCTCTCTCCCACATGGGAGGTCCCACGTTGGGTTCCCAGTGCCTCCTAAAAAGAATACCAGTACACAACAAACAGACACAGCAAATGCAAACAATGAGGGAGTGGGGAGAAATAAATAAATAAAATAAATCCTTAAAAAAAAATCATCCAATGCAAGGCACAGTCCCTGCGACAAAGACTTATCCAATTATTTCAAAAAAAAAAAAAAAAGACTTATCCAGCCCAAATGCCAACAGTGTCATAGTTGGGAAGCCTAGCTTTAATAAAAATTCTAATAAAAATTCATCCCAGTGACAAGATCATATGGATTCATAAAATGCTATACCTCAAACATCTTTTATGAAAGGCAGGATGATATGTTTTGAGGAACCATGTTATGTGGCTCAATAAATGGCTTTGGTGACAACAGGCATTCTGTTATCGGCAATGTGTGACAGAAGTTCCAAGAAAGCGGTTGCATAAAATATGTGAGTGAAAAAGCAGTATTTCTTTTTTTTTAATTTTTTTATTTGTAGACAGTTTTTATTAAATTAAATATTATCCTCTATTCCTATTGTTGATGATTACATATTTCTCTTAATTAGACAAATTGGTTTTGTTGAATTTTGAGTGTCGAAACATAGTAATATCTAAACAAATAATTCTTTTTGAAATATCATTTTATAGATAATATATTCAGTTTGGGAATATTTCTTTAGGGTTTCTGAATCTAATTCCATGAGAGATATAGTTCTATAATTCCCTATTCCTTTGAGAAGTTTCCCATTTTTTATTTATTTATTTTTTTATTGTGGGTAAAAATCAAAATTTTCACAATACATACCAACATTTGCAAAATGATATATAAATATATATGCATATATGTGCATTTGCTTACAAAAATGTTATTTACATATATATATATATATATATATATATATTTTAGGAGGTGCTTAGATTACCCAAAAGATTACACGGAACCCACTGGGATTCCCATGTTGCCCACCTCCCACACCTCCCACCACATCCCACACAAACATCTCCCACAAGTGTGGCCCACCACCCGCAATGGACTTACACATCCTGGGGCCTTGCCACCAACCATAGACCACAGTTCACATCGTAGACCACACTCTCTCCCACTCAGTTCTGAGTGGTGTGTGCTGATTTAAAATGGCCTACATCCGTTGCCACAACGGTACTCAGGACAACCTCCAAATCCCAAAGAAGCCCCTGTATTTCAACTGCTCGTCCCCTCCCTGCCCCAAAAGTGTCAAGTGGCTACTGGTTCCACCTCATTGTTATAATTTCTTTCATTGCTAAAATCACTATATGTGTACAACAGAATACCATCAAGTCCACTCTAGTCCATAGTTCTTCCCCTAATCCTGAGGGGACTGGGATGGTGATGTGCATTCCACCTCCAAGTGAGAGAGGGCTTATATTTCTAAATCGATATATTATTGTATATAATGTTTTATTTTAAATCTTTGTAACTCATTTAATAAAGTCACTTTTATAGTCATTTGGCAATTTATCTACCCTAAGGTTTGATTTATTGAAGTGGGCCAAATAATTTTTTGATCTTCTCATTGGGAAAATGGCTACATGCCTTGTATAAAGGCTAGCTTTGTGTTTGGATGTGGACGGGAAATCCAATTCCAGGATCCTAAGCTGTATGTGTGTGTGTGTGTGTGTGAGTGTATGTGTGAGGTCATAGCATGATTTTTTTTTTTTTTTTTTTCTGTTTTCTTTGGTCATGATATGAAATTCCTTCAATCTTCTGAATATGGAAATAACTTCTGAAGGTAAACAAGTCTTTCCGAATTTTATTTACTCAAAATCTTATGCATAAAATGCAGTATTGTTCTAAGCACTTTGGCAAATGCATACAGTTGCCTAACAACCATCACAATTAAGATGCAGAACTGTTCAATCATCCTCCCCAAATTCACTAGTGCTGCTCCTTAGTAATCAATCCCTTCCCTGTGTTCCTGCTTTTAAAATATAACCTTTCACACTTTTACAAGGACAATTTTTACTTTCAAAATGAAACCTTATGTAGACACTCAGCATATAAAACAGACCTGGGCAGAGCTTCCCTGGGTGCTGTGGTGCATGGAGCCGAGTCCCTCTCTCTGTCTCCCCTTGGCCCCAGTCAGGGTCCTAGGGATTTTTCTGGGAATCCCTGGTGCTCTGCAGAACGCTCACCCCCGCTGATCGAATGCTTCTACCCAGGAGATATGTGTGAGTCCTTGCAGTGTGCCAGGCACTGGGCTAGTGGCTAGGGAGAGAAGGATAAACCAGACAGAGATTCCCTGCCTTTAGTGAGCATGGAATCTGGTAGACAGATGCCCACCAAACCTGCATATGAAGAAAATGCAAATTTGAAGCCTTGAGAAGAGTTAAAAAGGAAAATTATATCATGCTTTGAGAGGAGGAGACCCTTGAGGCAAGAAGGATGCCTTTCGCTTGTGATCACTCATGTTCCAGGCAAAGGGAAGCTTCCTGAGAGCCTGAGGTGGGAGGTATATTTGAGGAACCATGTGGAAGCTGGGGTGGGTGGCTGGGGACCAAGGCAGGGAGCTCCTGCAGGGAGACTGCATCGGGCAGTGTGTGCCATTAAATTTAAAAAAAAATTTAAATTTCCTCTTAAGATTTGGAACTGTTGAGGGTTTAAATATGGGTATGGCATGATCACATCCCTCTCTCCATTGCTCAGTTATACTGGTTGATGTACACAGAATGGATTGGAGGGTGGACTGGGCAAATGTGGACATGGAAGGAACATTGAAAAGGCTGGGCCAGGGAGGTGAAGGTGAAAATAAAGACAAGCATTCAAGGGATGTGTGGGATAAATATCTTTGGGATGAGGGAGAGAGTGTCAGGGGTTGGGACTGTGTCTGGCTAAAGTGGTTGCATTTACTGAAGTGGAGCCCTCTGGTGGTGGGATCAGGTTAGGAGGAGACTCAAGAGTCCCGGTCTGGACACTTTAGATGGCCATACCTGGAGATATCCAGACAGAAATGTCAAGAAGGCACATAGACTTAAAGGTGTGATGCTCCAGGGTTTTCCTTTCAAACATCATTTACTTAATCTTTGGAAAAGCCTAATGTGCCTCATCCCTGAGCAAGATGTTGGGGTAAAACTGTGGCTGTGATGGGTTTCCTGACCTGGAAGCCCTGGGGGAAGGAAATGGATTGGTGTTGCCAAAGAAACATATTCACGCTGCCATGTGAGCTCAGTGGTGGATGTGGGTTTCTTTTGCCTGAGGAGGTTAGGAGAGTTAAATTTCAGCTTTGCCAGATGGAGGATTCTGTTAGATGGAAAGTGGGACAAAGAACATTCTATGGAGAGAAAACAGTACATGCAAAGTTCCTAAAGTGTGAGAATTGATAGTCCATGCCTGTGTAGGCAGGCAGAAGAGTCTGCGTGTATTAGGATGCGGTTGGAAATGATAACTTTTTGAAGTGTGCGTTTGTCACTTGCGTGCCTTGCAAGGAGAAGCCAGGAAAGGCTGCAAGGAGGACAAGGACACACTTGGAGCTGCGGCCCCAGACTGCAGCGTGGACTGAGTGGGCTGGCAGCTGGGATCAGGGAGCCTGGCTCGGGGACGTTGCAGTTGTCCAGATTAGAGAGGAGAAGGGAGGGAATGGAGAGAGAGGGAGGGATGGGGATTTAGGAGGCAGAATCGACTGGTCTTGGTGATGGAAGAGATGAAAGGGACAGGAGAGTTTGTTGTTTCTATTTAGAACAAACAGGTGATCGTGATACTATTAACTCCAACTGCAGACTCCAGATGAGAAACAGTTTTGTGGTGAAGATAGTAAGTTAGGCTTTGGACATATTGCGTGTGAGGTTTCTGTAGGGCATCACGGACTTCCTGGGGGCAATCAGAATGACGGGATCCCGTCGCTCCCCTTGTGATTCTCCAGGACATGGCAACCGACTTAGCCCATACCAAATCCAATGATTTGTTAATGAGGCTATCCTTAGACCGTGAAGAAAGGAACTGGGTCATGTTTTTCCTTTTTCTAGCTGGTAAGTTGTAGCTCAGTGTCTTTCAAAGATCTTTTATTGCAACTTACAGTAAGAAATAACTTTTACATCATGTACAGACACACATCTAAAACATACCTCAAGCAAAAGTCTCAAAAAATACTTACCTATAGCATATGCAGTGCATCCTTCTCAAAAAATACTTACCCATAGCATATGCAGTGCATCCCTCTCCTCCTATCCTCTCTTCTCCCCTCCCTTCCCCATCTTTCCCTTCCTTTCTCTGCTCCTCCCCTTCCCATTTCTTCTCCTCTTCCCTTTTTCTATTCTAATTTCATTTTTTAAAGATTCCTATATTCACCTTGAGACCCTAGTGGGTTGCAGGCTACAATATAGAAACCACTGAGGGAGAGCACAGGATGGGGCAAAAGTCCTGGCATCTATAGTCAGACAGACTTTGGTTTGAATTCTATTGTCACCGAATAGCCATGTGTCCCTGGACAAGTCATTTAACCTCTCCAAGCTTCAATTTTTATATATCTGTAAAATGGTGATAAATGCCTGAGTTATAGTGAATCTTGAATAAGAAACAACATGTAATGTGAACCTAGTTGAATTTATTTTCTATTGCTTGTGTAACAAATTACCACACAATTAGTGGCTTAAAATAGCACAGATTTATTACTTTTCCATGAGCTAAAATGAAGGGTCAGCAGGGCTGCGTTTCTTCTGTAGTCTCTGAGGAAGAATCCGTTTCCTCGCCTTTCCTAGCTTGCAGAGACCCCATACATTCCTTGTGCCACACACCCCCCCACCCCCATCCTCAAAGCCTGCAGTATAGCATCTTCAAATCTCTCTCAGACTCCGACCTTCTGCCTTCCACGTCCTCATTTATAGAAACATTGTGATTCTATGGGGCTCACTCAGGTAATCCAGGACAATCCCCTCAGCTCCAGTCCAGCTGTTCAGTGATCTTAATTCCATCTGCCACCTTACTCTCCCTTGCCAGGTAATGCAACATATTCACAGGTTCTGGGGATCAGGACATAGACATCTTTAGGGGGCCTTTATTCTGCCTACTTTATTTGGTACAATGAGCAGAACCTCATGGGTGTTCAGTAAACAGTTGATGACATTGAAGTTCCCTTTTAATCCTAAAATTCCATGAGATTAAAAAATTATCTATATCTTTCTATATCTATATCTATATCTATATCTATATCTATATCTATATCTATATCTAT